>JAJPUD010006388.1:0-19364 GCA_023553655.1 Myrmecobius fasciatus
CTTCATCTGGGATTGTTTTCATAATGTCAGGATCTGGGGACTGTTCTGTTTTTTCTCCGTAAAAGCTTTCTATGGTGAGAGCTCTCTTCTGCTTCTTGCTCATGATTTAAGGTTGGGATATTGGTCAAAAGCAGGGAAAACTGCAACAATTTGTATTTGCCCTGGGGCAGTTTGCCAAGTTGACTTCCGGTCTGAGGCTGGTCGGGCTAGATTCGCACTAGGACCACGTTTTCAGCTGGTCTCGATCCACCCTTTTCCAAAGGCAGATGTGCCAAAGCACCTGCCCGCAAGCAGAGTAAAGTGGCCCAGGCGTCTCCCAGGGGCTTCCTGGGTGCCCAAAATGCGCCCCTCTATCACAGCCCTGACTTCCGCCCTGGCTGGAGTCTGATCGTGACCAGCGTCCGATTTCCCCTGAGGCTAACCTTCTCCGGAGTTCTTTCAAGGTAGATTTTTGATAGAAGTGCGTTGTAGTCCAAATGTTTGGCGGAGCCCTCACTCCAAAACCAGTTCGAAGGCTCACTTTGTCTGGGTCTGAGGGAAGGTCCCAGGAGTTCACAGAGAAAGCTGTCTGCTTTTCGCCATCTTGGCTCCGCCCCCTACTAATGCATTATCAAAGGAGTTGTGAAATGATCCAATCATTCTGGAGAGCAGTTTAGAACTGTGCCCCAAAAAGGTAACCAAGCTGTGCATAGTCTTTGATCTAGCAATACCACTACTAGGCCTGTATCCAAAAGAGATCATTAAAAATGAAAAGGATCCACAGACACAAAGATATTTATGGAAGCTTTTTTGTTGTAGTAAAAAAAATAGATATTGAGGAAATGACCATCAATTGGAGAATGGCTTGAACAAATTGTGATATATGAATGTAAATGAAATTGTATGGTACTAAAAAAATGATGAACAAGCAGATTTCAGAAAAAACCTGGAAAAACTTACATGAACTGAGGAAGTGGGGAGAACCAGGAGAGTATTGTATGTAGTAACAGTAACATTGTCTGATGATCAACTTTAATTGACATAACTCTTCTCAGCAATAAAATGATCCAAGAAAATTTCAAAAGACTCATAACTAAAAATGCCATCTACATCCAGAGAAATAGCTATGAATCCTTAAAAGAAGACTGAAACATATTATTTTCACTGGGGGGTAGGAGGAGGGTGTGTGTTTGTTCCCTTTTATTCTGTTTCTTCTTTCACAAGATAACTAATGTGGAAATGTATTTTCAGGATTGTACATGTATAACCTATATCAGATTGCTTACTATCTTGGGGAAGGGGAAGGAAAAAAATCTGGAACTCAAAAGCTTATAAAAATCAATGTTGGAACTATCTTTACATATAGTTGGAAAAAAATAAAATATGATGTACAAAATAAAAATAGAAGTGGTTAAATTGGGTTGGCAAAATTGTTTAGGAATAAAGAATAAATGAGGTTATAATGTAATATATAACATTTGTGAAAAGGGCTTGGCAAGTTTTCTAGCATATTGAAGGTGCTGTATAAATGCTTGTTCCTTTCCTCATTAGGAAAATTATCAAAATCAACACTAAATTAAATGAAGAAAAATGAGAAGAAAATATAACATGTACTTAATGTAACTCTATCAAAAGCTGTTTAAATAAGCTACTCATGTAAAAAATGAAAAATGTGTTAAAAAAATCTATCACTTCCTAAGGAAATATGATGAATTAAATCAGCTGCAACAGCAAAGACAATAGAAAGAGCCAAGGAAGTGACGTACTAACAAATACTTCATCTTCTTACCAATGAGGGATGTGGTAGCTAAGATAGTGATATCTTAAAACATAAATTTGCTTTTTAAACCTTATAGAGGAAGATTGTCGAAGATTAAGAGCTCATATAATCTCTTTTTTTTTTTTTTTTTGCTTTTTGCTGAGGCAATTGGGGTTAAGTGACTTGCCCAGGGTCACACAGCTAGGAAGTATCTGAGACCAGATTTGAACTCAGGTCTTCCTGACTTCAGGGTTGGTGCTCTAACCACTGCGCCACCTAGCTGCCCCTCATATAATCTCTTAAAACAGAATGAGGTGGTAGAAAAACAAACAAGTTTACATAAAACAGTAACACAATTAAGCTAGACCATGTAAAGGGTTTTAAAGGTAAAAACAGAAGACAGCAAAGAAAATTAAAAAAAAAAACAATACAGCAGCTAAGATTACTATTAAAAAATCCTCATAAACAATAAAATTGTAACTACAATGCTAATAATAACAGTAATAATTTGGAACACTAATTACAGAATTGCTGATATTCTTCAGTGGGAAAGTAACAAATGATACTAAATTTTAAAAAGGTAAGATGAAGTAGAGGTCAAATTTAGTATACAAGAGGAGATTTCTATTTGAGGATTCTAATTCTGATCACATTCAAGGATTAAATATCATATTGAAAGATATGAAATACACAGCATTACCACTGGATTAGATTCAGTTCAATAAGACATCTTTTAAGCTTTCTCTAATCTACTATGTGCTAGTCCTCTCTTCCCCCTTTAAAATTTCTTTCATTACATTTATGTATTCAGGAGAATATGTTGCCTAGATGCCCAGGCAGAGGTGGATTAGTGTTTGACAGTAATCCTTCTTTTAAAAAAATACACAAAATGCGCTTGTATATTTAATCTGCTCAATCAACATTCATCACTCTTTAAAATCTAGAAAATCAACAAAGGAGCAAATCATACCTTGGTATATAGTTTTTGTTGCTATCCAAGGTATAAAAGATGATATTAAATATTTAACAATGAACTCTTGAGAGCCAAATTCATCTGGTTTCAGAATAGTCGTAGAGAAAGGATTTTTTTTCTTTAAATATATCGATATAGAAATAGAGATAGATAAGATAGATAGATAGATAGATAGATATAGGATATAGGACATAGAAAAGCATTTTCAGACATAGTAAGTCTTTAATAAAGTTTTGCCAGATTGAATTGATCCCTGGAAGAGGAATCAAAATTGTTTTAGGTTTCAAAGATGAGTAAAAATAATGTCACAATGTTGAAAATGTCATCCTCAAATTGTTGCACATGCAGTACATAATAACAATGTACCTTGTCACATTAAATTTAAAACTTCAGGTTATTAAAGTTCACCAAAAAATGTATAGAAGAAATTTAATAAATTTTCAAATTATGTCCTTTGTAAGTTTGCAATATCTATAACTTTAAAGTAAAGATTGAAATGCACGAAGACTTTTGGGACACGTGACATAATACATAATTGTGTCTGATTTTTCACACACATGTATATAGATATAGAGATATATACATCTATTTATCTATTTCCTATAAATGTTTATAGTTAAACCACATACAGTCACTTTACCATAATTTGGGCCTATTGACTATTTGGAGAAAAATCTTTATATTGGCCATTTAGCTACACTGTGCATGCCTCTACTAAGTCGAGGGCATTTAAGGTTAGGTAGGAATTTAGGTCCTAAATTAATGAGTTATTTTTTTCCTTTTTTGCAGAATCTTGCAATTTTTCATCTTATAACACCCAGTGAAGTTCAAGATGTTTACATGTGTGTGTTGATATTTACTCTCTTTCCCATGTCCTGTGTCTCTCATCTCTTCAATACAGGATCACAGAAAGAGATTTAAAAAAAGACCTTAGTTATTATCAAAAGAAACTGAGGTCCATGATTTTTTTTTGAGTATTTGCATCAGGTCTTAGAGACAGTAGTCAATTCCACGTTCAAATCCAGCTCTCGATTCTAAATACAGGTCTCTTTCCACTTGATAACACACAGCCTTCTCCATCCATCTCTAAGTTTCTGTTTTATTTTTTTACTAATTTCTACATTTTCATAAGAAATGCAGAAAAAGGGAGCAGCTAGGTGGCGCAATGGATAGAGCACAAGCCCTGAAGTCAGGAGGACCTGAGTTCAAATTTGGCCTCAGACACTTAACACTTCCTGGTTGTGTGACCCTGCAGCCTTTCCTTTCTGATATTTCTACCATGTTACAGTATTTTTTTAAAAGGCTCATTTATTTTACCAAGTTTATTTTTAAATCTAGGGCTTTTTCCCCTTAGAAAAGTCCCAATTCTTCCAAAGAGTTATCATATATGGTATAGTAGAAAGGTGAAAGATTTGGAGTCAGGTCAATTGAATTTTGGTCCCAACTCTGTCACTTACTCTCTGCCTGAACAAGTCACACTCTGTTTTTGCCTCATTTTCCTATTCTGCAAAATGGTAGGATTGAACTGTAAAATGACCTCATGTCTAAATCTAAGCTCTTATGTCTCCTGAGACATAAGATTCCCAAATAATATATCATTCTAGAGCAATTTAAGTTTTAAAAAGCAAAACCTATAATTCTCTGATGTAGGTAGCAAAGCAACTTGTGATTCTCCCAATCTTTTCTTTAGTCTAAATGGGAGTGTGGGGCAGTATAAAGACTCTGGACCTAGACTCAGAACACCTGTTTTTGTTTTGAGTTTTTTCTGTCCTTACTGTTCTCCTAAGTAGCTTTTTTATCACTATTTTTAACCTGTCCCCCCTGTCTATTAAATGAAGTGGTTAGACAGAACTAGATTGCTAATATTCTTTACAGCTCTAATTACAATAAAATTTCTAAAGATATTTGTTGCCTAAAGACTGTCTACCAGTCAACAACTATTTACTTAAGCCCTTACTTTGTATCAAGTACAAAAATCAAATACACATATATACTTGTGCATAAATGCAGAGATACTTGTGTACATATATATATATATATATATATATATATATATATGTATGTATATTTGGATGTAATTACAAAAAAATCAATTTTATATTATATGCATATACATATTTCCATATATACCCATATATGCATACATGCTGGTATATATGTATATAACAAAATGTGTATGTGCACATACACAGTGCATATATATGAGACATAAGCACATATGTACATTATGAGTGTATATGCATATATTTGTATATGCCTCCCATGAAAGTCAAAGCTCATCCTATTATTATTAAAAAGATGCTGTATATGGTAGCAAAAGGTGTGATCATAAATTGGGCCATTTTTGTCTCAGCTCTTCCCTAGCACTTAGTCATTGAATGGGCAGAGCTTCAGACAGAGACCTGGAAAATGCCTTAATTTAGAAAGACTGAGGTCATCTTCTGCATCCCAGATCATCAGCCAGTCATCTTGACCTTCGTCTTGCCATAGAGCTTCAGTTACTCTGGAGGAGAAAGCATGACTGAGGGCTTTACACGGCTCTGCCTCCCTCAAATCCAAGTCATGCACAAGTCAAGACATCACCCTCATGAGGTCACTGGTCCTTCAGGAGAATGAGCAAAAACAAGAATAACAGCAAGAAGCAAAAGACCCACTACAGCCATCTCTGATTCAAAATGAGTATCTCCTCACAGGAGACAGTGATAATTAGGGGCAAAGGAGGTGTGAGAAAGATGCAATATGTAATTATAAGGAATTATCAGAAATAATGGGAATAAAAGGCGCCATCAAGGAACTATCTTTGAAAAAGAAGAAACTTGGTGTCTCAGTGGCTACTGCTGGGCCTGAAGTTGGAAAGACCATCTTCCTACATATAAATATGGCCTCAAACACACAGCAACTGTGTGGCTCTGGGCAAGACCTTATTTAACCCTGTTTCTTCATTTGTAAAATGAGCTAGAGAAGGAACTGGAAAACCATTCCAGTATTTTTGTCAAGAAAACCATAAGTGGGGATCACAAAGAATTGAACACAACCAAACAACAAAAAAGACAGTTTGGGTATGTGTCAGATAAGTCAAGTGTAAATTCAGAAGAAACGGAAGAAGAATTTTCAGAAGAAATATGTCAGAATCCCTGTGGAGAACTCATGGAAGGACTTATACAAGAGTAGTACAGGATAGGTAGACATGAATTGATTGATATGTCAACTTTCAAATCAACAAGATCACAGATCCATTTGACAATATTTAAATATTTATTGATTTGAATTAATCTTTTTTCACAGCATCTATATTAAAATGATATAAGGATCCCTGGAATGTTCTTCTGAAACTTTTGCCAATTTTCTCTACAAAGTTGTGGCTCAGCATTTTAATTAATATTTGATGAGTCAAATGAAAAAGTGACTTCACAGTTCTTAGGAGAAGTCACCATGATAAAGTGGAAAGAATATTAGAACTAATGTTAAAAGTCCTGGATTCAAATCCAGGATTTATTACTAAATAATTTGGGAAATTTATTTAAAATAGTTGGGCCTCAGTTTCCTCATCTAGATAATGATAAAATTGGACTATAAGTCATCAAGACTAGCTGACTTCTATGAGTCTTGCCAGCTTTAAATCTATGGTATTAAGTCACTTTCCCAAAGTCAGATTCTATACTCCATCCATATGAAGATGATTTGGTGGGCAGGGGAAAAGGGCAAAGGCTTAATCAATAAGGCATTACAAAGCATGCCACAAAGTGTCCAAAGCAAAAAAAAATACTTTTTATATTTCATTTCACCTAGTAAAGAAGAAAAAATATGTTCACTTTGATTAGGAAGGAGAAGAAAAGGAATGTAGTTTGGTTGATTTTAAATTATAATTTTGTCTTCTTAAAGTACCTTTAAATGTCCTTCTAAATATTTGTTTCATACATGTATGATATAACATGATTCATATCTGAATTTGTGAGTTACTATAGATAGGCATGAATTTTGATATTAGTGAATTGAAAACTGAATATTGTTAGCTTTATTTGAGAAATTTGGATTTAAAAGAAGTTGAATGGTCTGAATTTCCTGTGATTTGTTAGTGTTCTATCGAGGAGATTTGGGGTAAGAGAGGTTAACATGTTTTTTTGAAATTTGTAGGTTGAAATTGAATGTCACTCGGTCTTTCTCTTTTAAAAGTTCATTTTCACACACATATGCTCATCTAAGCTTTGTTTTTCTTAGACTTGTCTAAGTCTGTGCTACTCAAGGTCTTTCCAAATCTACCTTGTTGTCAAGACTCTTCCCCATCTCCCTAAAATCACTTTCTCATAGAGCAGAAGTGTCAAACCTAGGACACTCCTAAGGACAGTATGAACCAAATTAAAATGTAATTGGAAAACATTTGACAAAAGAGTAAAAATGCAATAGAATACAGATAATGTTTTTGAGAGTATTTTATTTTTCCAAATATATGCAGAAATAATTTTCAGCATTCACCTTTGCAAAATTTTGCTTTCTAAATTTTTCTCCTTGCTCCCCCACCTCCCTCACAAGATGGCAAACAAGCAGAAATAGGCTAAACATGGAACACAGATCAGGTTAAGATGATTTTCTGGGTCACTATGTGGCCCCATTTAGATTTAGTGGTTCCATTTCTACCCAGCTTGACACCACTGCTGTAGAGGGTCCCCAATGAAGAAATTTCCTATACCAATAATGAGATCACAAGATGAGTTTTGGGAGAGCAAAAATGAGGTGCAAAGAATGTGGGGAAAATCACAATGAGGCACTCTCCTCATCAAAAGGTACCTTTATTAATGAGGAAAGGCCATGGCAAAATCCAAGTGTGATTTTGTGGTATACTTTGGGAAGGGGAGATTTGTATAGACAGAAGGCAGAGAACCCAGGAGAGAGCTGGGGAGAGAAAGGATGTTTTGAAGGAATCCAGGAGGAATGAGGGAGATGCTTGAAGAATAAAATCAGGGAGAAGTGGGAAAGATACTTGATGGATAAGTCCAAAGTCAGGGGAGAGCTGGAGATACAAAGTCAGGGAGGGGTGGGAAGGGGTCTCAGAGTAGATTAAGGAATTTTGGTTTTAGGGAAAGGACAAGATGGCTTGATTTGCCATCACCAAGGCACATTGGCAACTAATTGCTTTATAATGTATAATTTTAGAAAGGTGTCTTAGATACCAAAAGGTGAAGTGACTCGCTTAGAGTCACAGAGTCATTATGCTTCAGAGGCTATCTCTCACTCCATTTCAGTAGCCTGATTCTCTGTTTTCATAGCTCCATAAATTTAGAATTAGGAGGGATATTAGGGTTCAATTAATCCAACCCTCTGTTCCATTTTACACATGAGGAAACTAAATCACAGGAAGATTAAAGATCAAATAATATGGTCTGTGTCACACTGCTAATGAACATTTGAAACAAGATTTAAATTCTCTTTATATTTTGTATAACATTTATATATACATCCCTTTTTCTACTTCATTAATAAAACATAAAACTGTAGAGATTAAGGAATTGGTTTTATTTTGAGTTTTGTATCCTTAATGCCTAACAATTCCTAAAGAATAAAGGCATTAATATTCATTCAATTGAACTCAATTGTTCATAGACCCTGAATACACTTTACCAGAACTTCTAGGGAATGTCATTAAAGAATAATGATTATCCCCTTTAAGTCTGACAGTGTTATAACAATCTATATAGTGATATTTCTATAGATATATTCTCACATGATCATAAATTGTATAGATTTCTTGAATTGAATTGCTGGGAATGAATGATTATATGCTATTATATGAGATAACATCCAATTAAATAACCTTTTATTTTTATGAATATAAATATCATGTCAATATTTATCAGTTCCTTGGAGAATCAATGTGTTTTAGAATCTGAAAATGTGTGAATAAAAATAATTAATTTGGATTTTTATAAGGAAAATAAAAATAGCACTTCTAAAGAAAATAAGACGACAAGGATGAAGGAATTTTACCAAAAACAAAACAAAACAAAACAAAATATTGGATAAGTGGCATGTCACTTGTCCAATTCAATAAATTTGTTTATATAAAAGAATCTATTATTTAAACCATTAGAAAATGTAAATGAAGTATTCTAGGTTATATTTTGGCACAGGAATTAACTTTCTTCTACCCTGTGACAAAATTGTCATATCTGAAATGGTAACTCAATTTTCTCCTTTCATTATTCAGTTTCTATTAAGTGTTTTTATATAAGATACTATTTTCTAAGAACATCATAACAGCTTTATATAACTATACCTTACAAACCCTCTGTGCTTATGGCAGCTGATAGAGAATTACTGATCTGTGATTATCTAACTGCAGCTCTTGAAGTTACAGATGGGATAACAATATGGCTGGTTAGATGTTATATCAATATTGGGTGGTAAATGTGAGCATAAAGTGTGATAATATCTACAAAATTATTTCTAAGTGTTGTTCCTCTAATGAGACTCGATAGCAACAATATTAATATACAGAATATATACATACCTGTTTAATAATAATTTTACCAAAAATTCCTATTAATAGAGAGTTTTATAATATCAATCATTCAATGAGTAAAATGCCTGTTGTTTTAGCCTTGTGCTAAGGTCCAGGCATTTAAAAAAAAAATCAGAGGAAAAAAAATAAGCCCTCAAGGAGTTTACATGCTGGTAAAAGGTCAAATATGTATGCATATAGATACATGCAAAATAAATTCAAGACATTCTGGGGGGGAGGTATAATCAGGAGAATCAGGAAAAGTTTAATACAAAAGAAAGCAACTAGGGATTATAAATTGTGATGAAAGGAAGTACATTTTAGACAACAAAGTTATATATGAGGAATATTTTAAAAGCCAGTTTGCAAATTTAAAAAAAATATAATATATAATTAAATTAAAAAGAAAGTCTGAGATTAAATGTGGCCATCTTTAAAAACCAACAAAAAACTTCACATTTTATCCAAGGGATTATAATGACAAAAACTAACATTTATATAGCTCTATTTATCAGATGCTGTGTTAAGTGCTATACAATTAATATTTCATTTGATCCTTACAATGATCAGGGACTCAGGGAGTTAGGTGCTTTTATTATCTTCATTTCACAGATGAGGAGACTGAGGCAAATAGATGTGAAATGGCATTCCCAGAATCACAAGCTTGTCAGAGTCTGAAGCCATATTTGAATTCCAGTACTCCTAATACCAGGCCCGCAGCTCTATCCACTATGCTGTCAAGCTGCCCATACTAATAGAGACATAATGATAATAGTAATAGGTAGCCACTGGAAATTTTTGAGTAAAAATAACAATTTGGAAAGATCTGGGTTCAATGTTTAGGAAAATCACTTGAAGATGTATGGATGATAATTTGGAAAGGTGAAACATTTGAGGCAGAGAAACCAACTAGGAAGCTACTAAAATCAATCAGGCAGAGACAATGATGGTCTAAATTAGGTTGAATGGGGCTGATGCAAAATATATTGAAAATGGGGGAATTGCAAAATTTGGCAACTGATCATATATGTGGGGCTTGGGAGACTGGAGAATCAGGTATAGCTGAGAGTAAAAAGCTAGGTGACTAAAAGGATGGCAATACACTTGACAAAAATTGGGAAATTAAGGGAATAGAGTGAGTTTAGAAGAGAAAAAGAAAGGAATTCTCTTTGGACATGATGAGTTTGAGATGCTATGGGCTATCCAGTGAGAGATGTCTGATCAACAGTTGGTGATGTGAGAATGGAGAGCAAAAGGTAACTAAGGCTAGATATAAAGATTTAGATAAACACAGAGTCATCTGTATAGAGATGATAATTAAGCCACAGGAAGTGAGAGTATAGACATAAATGTATCAAATTCCCTTCACAGAATATTATAGATTGAGACTGAGAAGGGACCTCAGAAGTTATCTAGTCTAATCCTCTCCATTTATGTCTGAAAAACCCAAGGACCAGGGTCCAAAGTCTGTTGTTCATCCTTCATTTTTTTATTTTTTTAGTTTTATACATTTTGTTTTTTAGTAAATAATATTTACTTTTTCCAATTACATGTAAAGATAGTTTTCAACATTTATTTTTATAAGATTTTGAGTTCCAAATTTTTCTCCCTCCATCTTCTCCTTCCCTAAAATGACAAGCAATCTGATATAGATTACATAAGGGCAATAATGTTAAAAATATTTCCACATTATTCTTGTGAAAGAAGAAACAGAACAAATACAATAGAACATGAAAAAAATAAAAAGAGTATGTTTGATCTGCAATCAGATTCCATACCTTCTTAGTCATCCTTCATTTTCAGAGGACCAATGACATCACTGAATGATGTCTTGACTTGCGTGTGAATTGTATGTAAGTTAAGCAGAGTTGCACAGAGTCATTCTCTCTTCTAGAGTCATCAAAGTCCAGTGACAAAATAAGTCAAGGCCACTGGCAATGAGCTGGGATGCAGTGCATGACCTTGGTGTCTACAAAATCTGACCAGTTTCTAAGTACTCCACAGCCTCTGCTTCAACTGCTTTCATGGTCATTGGAACAAACAGTTCTCATCTGACTATTATTCTAGGGGAGGTCTTAACATGCTTGGGGTAGACACCCCCCTAATTTATGGGTTAAAGGGCTGTTGGTTACTTCCAATCTGGTTTAGTCCATCTTTGCAGAAGGTTTTAACCAAGGTGTGGACATTGCACATGTTCCAGCTTCATGGAGCCACAGTTGAAGGTTGGGTGAAGATGGATAACAAAGGTAAATGAGCTGCCCTAAAAAGGGCTCAGCAAACCGTTGCACCAGAGATGTAAATCCTTCCTGAACACCATATGTAGCCCAAAGTTGTTTGTGCCCAAAGTCACATTTGAACCTAAATCCTTTGAATCCAGAATCAGTGGTCTTTTTTGCTGTATCATGCTTTCTCTTCCACCCAACCATTCACTAAATTGCAATGAAATGGCATTTCAAGGGCAAAATACTGACTTACTGACCAATTTTCAATCAGCATTACTTGGTGATACTAATCCCCTCCCTCTCTTGTCTGGATCTGGTATGCACTACTACTCAGGAGAACTGAGCAGCAGTTGTGATCTATTTAACTATGACTGAATTAATTACTCTTTCTACATGTGTATTGCTTATCAAGTAAGATACAAAGTATTATGGAATGTACTCTGGATGAAAAGCATTAGGCAAATATGAGGGATTACTATTTTAGAAAGAAAAATATATGTTGCATGATGAAACTCAATAAGCAAAAGATGGTCAATGTATCATTAAAGAAGACTACTGGAATTTAAACCTACTGGACAAGCAGATTACCCATTTCTTTAAATAATGGTAAAATTCTGTCCCAAGACTCATGAATGTTCAAATGAAAACATAGCTATAATAGCAAATGCGTTTACTTAAAATACTACCAAAGAATCACTGAATTTTTTTAATCTCTAGAAGGAACTTTGGTGTCCTAGTTTAGCCCCTTAATTTTATAGATGAAAAGTCTTAAGACCCAGAAAGGTTTAAGTGAGAAGTTCAATGTCACATAGTTATTTAATGGTAGAATGGGAATTAAAATTGTTCAGAAATAGAATAGGCTTCCTTGGGGAATACTGAGTTCCTCCTTACTAGAGACATTTAAAAGTGAAAGAGTAGGAATGACCACCTGTCAGAAATAACATACCTAAGTATTGTAGGTAAGAATTAAACTAGATGACTTTTAGGGGCCTTCCCTATAATTCTATGATGTTTCCTTAATGGCCCTTGACCTGGTAAAATCTTGGGCCATTACTGCCCTTGCTGTATATGCAATGACAACTCACCAATTCTTGAGATGAAAAAAAAATTGGAAACACTGATACAATCCATTGAACCCAGAGTTGTCTATTCCTTTAAATTTTCCAATCAAAGAGTTTTTGCTGTCTCCTTTAGTAAAGCAATCTTATACCAAAGGAACATTACTTTATTCTGAAGTTCTTCCAAAATTCTAACTTGTATCCCTTCTATTTCAATACATGTGTTTACTGTTCTGTATGCAAGGGCAATAGATATCACCCTAGACAAAATCCCTTCATAAACTAGAAGAGAGGTACTTTTCACTATAACAAACCTTCATATGTTATACTATAGTAAGTTGGAATAATGACCATTTACACTTGTCCTACTTGTTCAAAATAATGTGACAGTACAAGGTGCCATTTCCAATGAGAACAATCCATTGGTGACATTCTAAAAGTTTCTTATTTGTATGACATTATTGTCACATGATCCTAAGTCCTCGGAAATGATAATGGCTTTGATTATCCTACATTCTAGTGAATGGTGATTCACTAAGTCACTAAAAATTTCTGAAATCATATTCAAATGTGAAGCTCACACCTATAAAAACTCTGCCTTAGTTTCCCTTACCTCCAAATTCAACTTAATTTTATTTTACATCCCTGCAGAGGCACGTAATGTGATAATGAATGTGATAATAAAGAGACTGAAGAAGACATGAAAAATTGCCCACAGCTAAGAGAAAATTAGGCCAAGCATAAAGAAGTAATAATTTTAATAAAACTGAAAATACAACCCGTCACCATTTTTTATACTTCTTCAGGCTACCAATGTTCCCTGCCATCTAGGTATCATTTTTTGTGACATTGGCAAATGAAGGGAAAGCAAATTCAAATGGTGAGAGTTGGAAAAATGATTTGCATTCTAATCAATTGAAAGCTCAATTTGTATGACTATTTTGAAGATGCTATTCAATTTTGTTTTTTTTTTCTTTTTTATTGACACACTAATGGAACAAATAAATATTGTAAATAAAAACAAGTGAGACAATTTTGTGGTTAGAATAGAGAACATAAATCTCAGAAGTAGATTTTTAAAGATTATGTCAAATGCTTCATTTTATAGGTGAAGAAATAGGTCTAGAGATTAAGTAGCTTTCCTTGGGTTACAGAGAAAAGAAGTTAAGGCTCTTGACCAATCTTTGAGGATTTTCCTTGTCCAAATTATTCTTTGTATATTTAAAGCACTTGGACCTCCCCCCATTCCAACATACACATACATTCCCTGCCAAGAAAAAAAAAAGCTACTATGGGTTATCAACTAATACAAAGCTGACAGCTCCCACTGATGGGTTTACTCCTAGTCAACTAGAGAACACATTTGTTTAGAACAAAAACCATTTAATCAAAGAGCAGAGAAAAAATTAAGACACGAAAATATTCTAACACATATAACATGGGGTACTTTGTCTCACAGACTACCATACAACCAATGGAAGAAGTTATGTATAGACAGAGGATATGAGAAGAAACTACACAGAGGAGACATATGCACGAGCACAGGACAAAGTAATTTTCTTAAAACATGAGACTGATTATGTCATTCTTTCAAACAACAGTCTTCAGTGGCTTCCTATTGACTCTAAGATAAAACACAAACCTAAAATTCTCATTCCAGTATTTAAAGCCCTCCACAGTCTATCTTCAATGTAACTCTCCAGATCTCTCAATTTTCCTTTTTCCCACACAGTGCACTGTAGCCAAAGGTACAAATGCCAGAACTCAGTATCTCGTATCACTGTCCTTTCACACGGATCTCAGTCCTAGAAGACATTCCTTCTTCCTGCTTCTTAACAGCCTTAACTTTCTTGTACATGTATAGTTCTACTCTCTTACAAAGGCAAGGAATATTTCATTTTTTGCCTTTGTATCTCCAGGACTTAAAAGTACTTAATATATGCTTGTGAGTGATTGGATGATTCTTTTGAGGCACAATTAAGTCTTTAACTCCTACTCAATTGCTTAGTCATTTTTCAATCATGTCAAACATTTTGTGACTCTGTTTGGGGTTTCCTTGGCAAAGAAACAAGAGTGGCTTGTTGTTTCCTCCTCCAACCTATTTTACAGATGAGGAACATAGCCATAGTCACTCAGCTAATAAGATCTCAAGCCAGATTTGAATTCAAATCTTCCTGATTCAAGGCCCAGTGTTTTATATTCACTGAGCCTCCAACTAAAAACCATTTTTATCTTCTTATCATTTATGCTTTTTTTCTCCTCAAATCATATTTTATTTACTTATGTGTATTCATCTTATATCCTCCTCAATAAAATGAAAGTTTTAGGAAGGCAGGATATACTTAAGGTTTTTTTTTTCTTTTTTATCTCCAGCACAAGAATACATTCTAAATTAGGTGCTTAATAAATTTTTTGCTGAACCGTTTTTTAACATATGCAACTCTTTCAAATGTCAATATTTCTAAGATAATACTAATAGACATATCTATATATTACATGTTTAGATTATACTATATGCAAAAAGACAGGCTGTAATATTGACAAAATAGCTTAATGACTGTGTTTTTGATCCTAAATTATAAAGAGATGCAGAAAGTTTGTTTCTAAAAAAATTGCTTCCCAACAAAAGCTGTTTCATTTTCAGGACGTATACTATCCAGACACAAGATAGAATCTATAAAGAAAAATGTGAATGCACATGATGGGACAATAAAAAATTTGGGCTGAGCAAATATTCTAAGCAATATAGTATTAGTTGAAAATATCTGGAGGCTTTTGTGACACATTTAATTCATGATAGCACTGAAAGAGAAGAGAGGCTATCAATTATTATTCAGGAATAGCATAGCAACAAACCCATGTTATCTTTCTTTTAGCACCAAGAGATTTAACCAAAAATATAAACTTTAGAACTTCTACAACTCTCTCCCTTCTTTTATAACTGTTTCTTTTTATATCTATCCTATTCATTCATTTAGTTAGTCATTTGTTTTTGAGTTTTTATTTATTTTGCTTTTTGTTTATGTTGGCTGGAATAGCAAGAGGCTTAATTAATTCTGATATAAACATGGTTTTTATGAAAAGTGTAGTAGAAATAAATCCATGTCCAATACTCCTGGAGCTTCAATAGATCACTATCAAAGTTACTTCTCTGGAATTTCCTGTATAATTCTTTTGGGGTTCTGTTAGTACAGAGGAAGGAGGAGCATTTGTATGTTATCAGAAATGCACCTTTAAGGAAGAAGGAGAGCTTTAGCAGAAGGTTCACATTTTCTCCATCAGTGCACTTCTGCATTGCAGCAACATATTAAGCTCTGCCATTTGGGCTTTGAAAGTTATTAAAAATGTGGCAGAACTATCATGGCTACATTCCCTTCGGATGCTTCTAGTCATTCCATTGACTGCATACTTTAGGGGCAATTTTTGAATCAGTACTCCCTTATTTTCATAGCCTCTTGCTTGCATTGCTTCCTCACCTACTAATACATATAGCACTTGTTCTGCAGAAAAAGAGGAATTCTTCCTCTCAACAATGCAGAGGAGCATATAATGTCTCCTGTGATATTAAAACCATCTTAGATATCTCATGGTGAAAGGGCAGAATTAAACTTGGTGGGAGATGAAGAAGGGCACACATCTCTGTTCTGCCAAAGAGTCTGCCTCCTATTTAATATGAGCATCAGAGTCTCCTTTTTTTAGGCACAATCAAATAACCAAGCATGAAGTAATTATAACAAAAGCTAAAATTTATAAGGAATTACTACTGCTAGCTATTATTAATATAACAAAAATAAGAATGTGCCATAGCAATCTTTAATACTATAAATATTAACTGTTTAATTAATTTCTCATTCATTAGTTGTGGCCCCAAGTATTACAGAACATCAAGATTTCTTTTTCACAAGTATCAAGCTTATGCATTTCTATACCTCAAACTGCATAAGATGGGGATTGGACATGAAGATGGATCCCCCATCTAGGTTTTACAGAAAGGTGCTGCTTCCTGTCATAAATATGACAGTCTCTTTCTCATCCATAGGCAGGATCAATCAAACAGTCAGGAAACATAGTAATGTTGATAGATAAGTGATAGATGAGTAGATAGATGATAGACTGTACTAAATAGTTATGGGCTAGGTACTGTCATTGGTTAAACAATAATAAATGACATTTATATCATGTTCTTAGCTTTGAAAAGTATTTTGCATAATTTCTCATCTGAACATCTCAAAAATCTTTGAAGGTAAATACTATTAATATCACCATTTTACAGGTAAGAATGCTGAAGATAAGAGAAGTCAAATGAATTATTCAGAATAACACAGCTAATTAGTATCTGAAGACACAGATCACACTATTCTAAGTCAAGCAGGACCTCTACTACACTATTCTACACTTACTGTATATTAAGCATTAGGACTGCGAATTAAAAAAAGATATAAATAATGTTTACTCTCAAGGTAATTATATTTTATCAGGAAAGAAACTAATATGAGCAAACCCATCACTTTGTTCCTAGCTCTTCTGCACCTCTCCCTCTTTGTTTGTATATTCCTCACATCTAGTACCCAATTCCTGCCTTTGCTCTTTCTTTCAAGACTTCTATTCTCACAGTCAAGTTACTGCTAAGACCCTCACTCATAAAGGAGGCCCTCTACTTAAAATACAATATTAGATGATACAATAGATGAAACATTTAGAGAAGTGAATAATAAGATTGTAAAATTGTCACAAGAGTTAAGAGCAAGAGTTAGATGAGAATGATGTTGAGGAGTTTGAGTTTTTATGAAGAACACCGAATGAGGGCCTTACTAAGATGCAAAGATTTCTTTTTTTTTCTAGTTTTTTATTAAAAGCTTTTTATTTACAAAACATATGAGTGATTTTTCTACATTGACCTTTGCAAAAAACTTTTTTTTTCCAAGCTTTTCCCACCCCTAGATGACAGGTAATCTAATACATGCTAAATATGAAAAATTATATGACAAATCCAATATATCTATACATATCTATACAGTTATCTTACTGCACAAGAAACATCAGATCTAGAAAGAGAAGAAGAAAAAAACAACCTAAGAAGGAAAATAAAATGCATGGAAATATTCACAGAAAGAGTTAAAATGCTGTGTTGTGGTTCATACTCAGTTCCCACAGTCCTCTCTCTGGATGTATATGCCTATCTTCATCGCTGAACAATAGGAACTGGTTTGAATCATATCATTGTTGAAGAGAACCATGTCCATCAGAATTGATCATCGTATAGTCTTGTTGCTGTGTATAATGTTCTCCTGGTTCTGCTGATTTCACTCAGCATCAGTTCATGCAAGTCTCTCCAGGCCTCTCTGAAAACCTCCTGTTGATTGTTTCTTACAGAACAATTATATTCCATAACATTCATATACCATAATTTATTCAGCCACTCTCCAATTGATGGGCATACTTTCAATTTCCAGTTTCTAGCCACTACAAAAAGGGCTGCCACAAACATTTTTGCACATGCGGGTCCCTTTCCCTCCTTTAAAATCTCTTTGGGATATAGGCCCAGTAGAAACACTGCTGGGTCAAATGGTATGCACAGTTTGATAACTTTTTGAGCATAGTTCCAAATTGCTCTCCAGAATGGTTGGATCTGTTCACAGTTCCACCAACAATGTATCAGTGTCCCAGTTTTCCCACATCCCCTCCAACATTCATCATTATCATTTCCTGTCATGTTAGCCAATCTCACAGGTGTGTAGTGGTATCTCAGAGTTGTCTTAATTTGCATGTCTCTGATCAATAGTGATTTGAAGCACCTTTTCATGTGACCAGAAATAGTTTCAATTTCTTCATCTAAAAATTGTCTGTTCATATCTTTTGACCATTTATCAATTGGAGAATGGCTTGAATTCTTATATATTTGAGTCAATTCTCTATATATTTTAGAAATGAGGCCTTTATCAGAACCTTTGGATGTAAAAATATTTTCCCAGTTTACTGTTACCCTTCTACTCTTGTCTGCATTCATTTTGTTTGTACAAAAACTTTTTAACTTGATATAGTCAAACTCATCTACTTTGTGATTAATGATGACCTTTAGTTCTCCTTTGGTCACAAATTCCTTCCCCCTCCACAGGTCTGAAAGGTAAACCATCCTACATTGTTCTAACTTGTTTATAATATCATTCTTTATGCCTAGATCATGAATCCATTTTGACCTTATCTTGGTATATGGTGTTAGGTGTGGGTCAATGCCTAATTTCTTCCATACTAGTTTCCAATTATCCCAGCAGTTTTTGTCAAATAGTGAGTTTTTATCCCAAAAACTGAGGTCTTTGGGTTTATCAAACACTAGATTACTATTGTCATTGAGTATTTTGTCCTGTGAACCTAACCTATTCCACTGATCCACTACTCTATTTCCTATCCAGTACCAAATGCTTTTGGTGACCACTGCTTTATAATATAGTTTTAGATCTGGTACAGCTAGGCCATCCTCATTTGCATTTTTTTTCATTAATTCCCTTGAAATTCTTCACCTTTTGTTTTTCCAGATGAATTTTGTTGTTATTTTTTCTAGGTCAGTTAAATAATTTCTTGGGAGTTTGATTGGTATAGCACTAAATAAATAGATTAGTTTAGGTAGTATTGCCATCTTTATTATATTCGCTCGACCTATTCAAGAGCACTTTATGTTTTTCCAATTGTTTAGATCTGACTTTGTGTGGAGAGTGTTTTGTAGTTTTGCTCATATAGATCCTGACTTTCCCTTGGCAGATATATTCCCAAATATTTTATACTATCGATAGTTATTTTGAATGGAATTTCTCTTTGTATCTCTTGCTGTTGCATTTTGTTGGTGATGTATAAAAATGCTGATGATTTATGTGGATTTATT
>JAJPUD010006388.1:24364-37519 GCA_023553655.1 Myrmecobius fasciatus
TCCCTGCCCCGGTCTCCCTGCACTGCAGTCTGGGTTCAGTAGACCACCCCCCTGCCCAATTAAAACAGACCTCTTTTGAGGTTCTTCCAAAGTATCTTCTTCTAGAATCGTGTTGTCCTCCAGATATTGTGGATTTTTTTTGCTTCAAAATCAGTCTAGAGGCTTCATATGTTGTTGGTTTGAGGGAAGGTTAGAGGAGGTTACAGAGACTCCTGTCTGATCTCCGCCACCATGGCTCCACCCCCGGAAGTCTCCGGAGATGCAAAGATTTCAAAAGAAGAAATAGAAGCTTTGGAATCTGAAGTCAAACCATAAAGGTTCATAAAATTACAGTTGGCAGAAGCATTTCATCATTTGAATGAATACTTTTCTTGTGCTTAAAAGATGAATCCAAATACTTCAAGATTTTTAAAAGTTCAAAGACTAATTGAGGGTAATATTGTTTGCTATCATCATCATGATATCATATATCATCAGATATATGAGGAAAGAAAAGTGAGGCACTGTACAAATATCTCTCAATAGCATCATAAAAAAGTTGTATAATCAACCACCAGTGGCAAAGATTAAGTCAAAGAGTAGGGAAGGGGTAACATACTGTGCATCTATGTTAACTTTACTGTAAAATACTATGTATACATTTTCATTAACTTTTACTTTCATTTTATAATTCTGATTATTATTCTGGTACAGTACTTAATAGGTTTACATTTTAACACATTTGATGACTTGCGATAAAGGTATTTTGTGTGTAAGGGCAAATTCATATTATATAAAAAAAATTTTATGTTCAGATCTGCAGAATGATCCACATAAAATGACAACTGTTTGTATTTAGTAAAGATGGTAGATAAGGTAATTTTGATGTTGTTTTTTATTTATCTGGGTTTTTTCTAATGCAAGATAGTAGTGAGATATTAAGAAGTACACACACACACACACACACACACACACACACACACACACAGAGTCCAGAAGAGGAGGGAATATGTCTAATTATTTTATTCCATACAATGCTTTGAACAGCACCATATTATTGCCATGGTTTTTACCAATTGTACAGCTACTAGATGAAGAGCAAGGTGGTCTTGAGAATCTGAATAATGCTTCAATTAAATTAGTCCACTTGAAATGGCATGGAGGTGGATATAGACAAGGAGTTCCCAGGCAGTGAAAGAGCAGGAATATAAATACCAAATTCAATCTAAGATCTTTTCCTGAGTACTACCTATGCAGCATGGAATAAGGAAAGATATGTTCTAAGCAACAAGGGGACATCAAATAAGGGAAATTTACAAGTCAATTCAGATCCAAAAAAAGAAATTCCCTGAAACCACAGTAGATTCTGTGAAATTTGCCAGCAGCAGACATATGAATCGTTTGCTTAAGAGCTTCTGAAAGCTTCTGTGTTTTGATTCTGCCTTGCCTGCTTTGAACTAATGAGCCTCAACTGTCACTGACAAATACAAATGGGTACTGAAGAAGAAGTTGGATGAGCTTCTCTCAAGTGATGCTGATAAGTGAGAGGTGGGGCTTAATGACCCCTAAGGCCCACTCTAATACCAATAATCTACATAATGTTATATGTCAAAGCTCTTAATATGAGATTCAAGATAAAAGTTGTAATCCTGATGGTTTCCCTCATGCACCTCTGTATATGAAAACCTAAATGTAATAATGACATTGATTCATGATCAGTTTCTTCGGAGTGAATTTGTGATCATATTATAATTTGGATTGTGTGTAAATATCAAGTTATTTTTTTGTGCTAATTTAATTTGTTGATCTTCACACCCTCATAAATAAACTTGTACCTTAGCATTTTCAATTGTACACAGACTGTATAGCAAGAGATAGTTAGTAATACAGTTTTTTTTAAAATCAGATGGGGACTATTTTTGTTCATTTTATTTGTTTTTTCCTGTTCTTTTTAAAGCATCATCAAACCTGGATCCTTCAAGATTTATAGAAAACAATGATTAGCATATGGAGGGGGAAGGGAACACTCTCTCCAGACACTAACAATTTGAAATTTGGAGCTAAATTTCTAAAGACAGGATTACTTTTCCTTTCTTAGGATAGTGTTGTTATGTGTGTTCTGTTTTCATAATATCACTGGCAATACTAAGGCATTACTTAACTTCAAGTAGTTTGCAGGAAGGAAGCCCTTGGCCACCTCCAAGTCACTGGTTTAATTATATCAATCTAAAGTTATTAATAGCATGATTTAGAGTTGGAAGGATCCTTACAGAGTACAACCCCCTAAATTCTCTTATGAAAGAACTGAAACAGACAAACAAAAAGGTGAAATGGCTCTACAAGGACACATATAATAAGCAGAAGAATTGAGATTCTATCCCAATGCCTTGCACTCTAAATTTAGCACTCTTCCCTCCACATTGTTTGTACTGTTGATGAACACTGAAGATTTTATGGAAAGAAAGATTACTATATAGGTCCAGGATCAGTAATAAACCTCTGCATATGTGTTAAGCAGTTGGAATTGTGTCTTCAGTATTCTTCCTTTCTCTTATCCCTTTTGGTAGAAATATCTCTAAGGGATCTAATGTTCTTGAAATGGACAAAAGACTGGGATCCCTCTCTGGGTTAAGGGGCCTTGGAATTTCTTAACAGTGTTTGCTCAATCAGGGTCCTAGAAGTGTTTGATCAACAATGTCAGTTTACCCTGACCCAGAGATAGCATGGCGTCATCTGTGATTATGTGCTTACCCTACATCCTGTTATCTCCCCATTGTGAGTATGGGGTCAATGTTTAACATCAAATGTAACCACAAGGCTGTACCAGGAGGGGGCAAATGTGCTTAAAAGCTTGTCGCCATCAAGGCTCGTGGCTGGACTCTACTAGGAAATAGTAGAGAGTGTTCTCATAAACACTCTCAAAATTCTAATTATGTCGGCTGTCCTGTATTTTCTTGCCTGGGCTATCTCACTTTCATACTCTCTACTTCTCTGTGTATGGGAGGAAAAGGGGGTGACAAGGAGATTAAGACCAATTCATTCACAGATGAAGTAAATGGCTAATCTAATCTAATGTCAAATTTACCAGAGGAAATTTGCCTTTTGCTCTTCAGGTGAAGGAGTGAATTTTTAACTATGTATTTTTGGAATTAAAAAGTATATGAAGGAGGTATTTTATAGGAAAGAGGCTCTTTTGGATGCCATTGTATTCATATTACATAAATAAACTCTCATTCTACCTTTTCAAATGGCTATTCCCATTCAGAAAGATCCTGGTAAGATTAAACAGACATTAAGGGCCTTTGGCTAAAGTGTATATATCCTATTTGCATTTTAATTCCTTTTAGAGGTGTTCCTAAGAGTCTGTATCTTCAGTATATTCCCTAAAAGTAGGTACTACTTTAGGGAAGGATGACACTGATAAATGTGGAGTGAACAAATGCAAATTATCCAGGCCCAATTGTATTTGACTACATAATGAAGTTTGAAAGCTCTCTTTAGAGTTTCATTCAAATATAACAAAGAGGAATCCTTGCTTAACATTTTAAAAAATTTAATTGGAGTCTAAGATTGGAATTTTTTGTCTTGAAAAACTGTGCATCTTTCATTCCCTCAAATGGCAATACAATAGATGGTCAAACCACCAAACTTACTTAACCTTAAGCAAACTAATGCTTAAAGTGAAATCATCCCTATTATTGTGCCTGTCTCAGTTTCCCTCAGTTGCTGTATCAGTCTCCCTTAATTGCTGTTTCAGTCTCCCTTAATTGCTCTGTCCCAGAATAGCAATTCCCACTTCCTGACCTTCAGAAATAATTGGACTCACATTCCAAAGTAATCATGAAACCTCCAGATGGCCAGCCTCGACATCCCCTTACCTATGTGACCCAGACAAGCAGCCTGCTTTGGCAAGGCTCCTTACTCCCTAACCTGTCAGAACTGAATTTATGGTTTCCTTGGACACCAGATGTGCTCATCTGGTCCCATGAGTTCTTTGTCTCCCTGAGCTATAGGACCCTATATAATGTTTGAAGTTCCTTGATGGAGCTGCTGTGTACTTTGTATTCAGTCAGCTAACATGGCTACTGAGTACTTTGTATTCAGTCGGCTAACATGGCTGTGGCTGTGTTGGTCTCCGGGGTGGACTGCGTGCTTTGAGACAAGAGTCCCAGCAGTCCCGATCCATAGCTATGGCTTCTGAACTCTCAATTAACATCAATAAAGCATTACCTAATTTCCATGTGTGATACTGCCTCGGTTTCTCCCTGAGCATTACACTATTTCTACATTTTTTCACTAATATATAAATTATAAGTGCTCCCTTAGACAGGATATTATTATACTAAAAGTGGTTGTCTTATATTTGAAAACAAGCCCAAGAGAGTTACTCTTGATGGCATTATTTGGTTATCTTACTTTCTAAATTTCAAAGATAACTGGAGAGAAACAGAAATGCTTTTCTTCAATTTTTTAGATGGAAAAGATTAATCATATTCTTTGGTTTAACGTGCTTAATGCAGATATGTGTTTGCTGATAAGTATTTGTAATGAGTTTGGTTTTTCCTTTCTCTGAAGAGAGATAATTTAGAATTGAATGTATAATTGAATTTAGGAAAATTAAAATAATTTTTAAAATCTGCAGTATAATGGAAAGAGCACTGAATGTTGTATCAGTGGATTGAGTTCAAATTTTGGCTCTGCCACATGTAATCTGGGTAATTTTAGAAAATTCACATAAATCATATGGGTCTCAGATTCTTAGGCAACTTATTGTGGTAGATAGAGAGGTAGCCACATAATGCACACTTAGGTTTATATACTGCTCCTGAATTATACTGATTATTTGACTCTGGATACCACTTAATCTTTCAGTTCCCCAAACCACTCCATGAAACTATATATTGAAAGGCAAATATCATGTGTCTTGGTAGAAAAAGTTCCTTTCATGAACAAAGTTACATATTTAGTCTAAAAATACAAAATGAAAGAATTGGGCCAAATTATCTCTAAGACCCCTTCTACTTCCAAATGTAATAGTACTATAGTACTACTACAATTCAGCTTGGAATAGGAAAAGATATTTCGGATTTTGAGAATTGGCCTTAGCTAATAGGAAACATAATAGATCTACCCTGATTTCTAAAATCTTTTTTGGGATGAGATAACTATGAAAAAGAACATTTAATGGGGAACCATAAGACATTTAGTGCAAAATCAACCAGTCATATAGAATCAGTGATCTTGCACAGATATATCTACATATAGCACATGTCCAACAACATGCAAATACATATCACATGAAATTTATAATAATTTAGTATTTGTTAGTAAATATTTCACATTTATTTGTTTCAATTGATCAGCATTTATTAAAATTACTACTATACCTTTCAGACACTGTCACTGTGCTAGATATTGAGAATTAAAACACAAAAAAGTTATATGTTCATTTCTTTTTTCTGTTTTTCCCCCCCTCCCATGGCTTTTTCCTTTTGTTCTGATTTTTGTCTCCCAAAAGGATTCATAAAGCAATATGTATTAAAACAAATATTTTTTTAAAAAAATTTCCTCCAATTACATATTTTTGAAAATTTTAGCATTCATTTTTTTTAAGATTTTGGATTCCAAATTTTGCCCCTTTCTTCCTAAAAAGACAGGCAATTTGATACAGGGTGTACATGTACTTTCATGTAAGCCTTATTTCTATATCAGATACAGTTGTAAAAGAAGAAACAGACAAGGGAAAAATACAAATGAAAAGGTATAAAATGAAGAAAAACAAAAGTAGGTTTCAATCTGCTTTCAGAATCTATCAGTTCTATATTTGACTGTGGATAGAATTTTCCTTCATGAGTCCTTTGTACTTGTCCCAGATAATTGTGTTACTGAGTAGATCTGAGTCATTCAGATCACTACATAATGTTGTTGATGTAGTTTACAATGTTTTTTCTGGTTCTACTCATTTCACTTTTCATTAGTTCATATAAGTCTTTCCAGGATTTTCTGAAATCTGTCTCTTTATTATCATTTCATACTGCATAACAGTATTCCAATATATTCATATATCACAACTTGTTCAATCATCCCCCAATTGATGGACATCCTTTCAATTTCCAATTATTTGCCACCACAAAAAAGAGCTGCTATAAAAATATTTGCACATATAGTTGCTTTTTTATGATTTCTTTGGAATTTAGACCCAGTAGTGGTATTGTAAGATCAAAGGATAAGATAAGTTTTATTGCCCTTTGTAGTGGTTCCAAATTGCTCCTTACAATGGTTAAATCAGTTCACAACTTCAACAACAGTGAATTAGTGTCTCAATTGTTCCACATCCTCTCCAACATTTATCATTTCCCTTTTTTTGTCATATTAGGCTATCTGATAAGGGTGATGTGGTACCTCAGAGTTAGTCCAATTTGCATGCCTTTCATCAAAAGGGATTTAGAGCACCTCTTCATATGCCTATAAATAGCTTTGATTTCTTCATCTGAAAATTGTCTGTTTATACCTTTTAACCATTTATCAATTGGGGAATCACTAGTATCCTTATAAATAAGACTCAGTTCTTTATGAGACTTTTATCTGTGACACTTGTAAAGAAAGTTTTCTTCTCCCCCTCCCCCCAGCTGCTTTTCTTCTAATTTTTATTGCATTGGTTTTGTTTTTGCAAAAGCTTTTTTTTTTAAATTAACATAATCAAAACCATTTTACCTTTCAGAATGTTCTCTATTTCTTGTTGGTCATCAATATGTAACTCAATTTCACCTTTATTAATATGGATGCTATATCCTTTGGGGTATATATGTTTAGTACTGATATTACTTCATCATTTATGGTACCTTTTAGCAAGATGTAGTTTCCTTTCTTATTTCTTTTACCTAGGTATATTTTTGCTTTTACTCTGCCTGAGATCAGGATTGCTACCCTTGCTACTTTTTACTTCAACTGAAGCACAATAGATTTTGTTCTGATCCCTCACCTTTACTCTGTGTATGTCTCTCTGCATAAAATTTATTTTATCTCCTCCCCTCCTATTGTCCTGTCAAGGAAGGTGGATTTATTTATTCAACTAATTGTGTATATTATTCCTTCTTTGAACAAATAACAGTAAGGTTCAAATTATGCCCATTTCTCATCCTTCCATCTTTCCCTCTGTTATATGTTTTTGCACCTTTTTATTTGAAATAATTTACACTATCATACCCCTCCTTTTCTTCTGTGTCCTGTGTACTTTTTCAATTAATTAAACTGTCATTCCTTCAAATTAGCCTTATACCTGTACCTTGTAACTGTAACTTAAGTAGTACAATTTTTTTAAGAATTACAAATATCTGGGATACTAATGCATTGTTAGTGGAGTTATGAAATGACTCAACTATTCTGGAGAGCAATTTGGAATTATGGCCAAAGGAGTATACAACTTTGCATACCCTTTGACCCAGCAGGACCACAAGTGGGTCTGTATGCCAATGAAATCATAAAGGAGGAAAAAAAGGATCCACAAATGCAAAAAAATATTTTAGCAGCTCTTATTGTGGTGGCAAAGAATTGGAAAATGAGTAGATGCCCATGAACTGGGAAATGACTGAATAAACTATGGCATATGAAAGTAATGGAATACTGTTGTTCTATTAAAAATGATGAACAAGCTTATATTAGAAAAGCCTGAAAAGATTTATACTAACTGATGCTAAGCAAAACAAGGAGAACCAGTAATAGCAAGATTGTGCATTGATCAACTATGAAGGACTTGTTTCTACACAGTGGTTCAGTACTCCAAGAAAATACCAATAAATTTTGGATGGAAAATACAATTTGCATTCAGAGAACTATGGAAACTGGGTGTAAATCAACACATGCTATGTTTACTTTTTTGCCTTTTTCTTTTTTTTTCTCTCATGGTTTTTCTCTTTTGTTTTGTTTTTTCTCTCCCAACATAATTCATAAGGAAATGTGTTTCCCTTATATTTTCTTTTCCCTTTTTCCCTTTTTAGGTTTCTTTTGAATCTTGATATTAGAGATTTTTTGTTATGGTTGTTCAATTCTGGTCTTCTTATGAAATCTTGAAATCTTTCTATTTCACTGAATGATCATTTTTTCTCTTGAATCATTATGCTTAATTTCATCAGGTAGGTAATGTGCTACTGTAGTTCATATTCTTTTGCCTCCCAGAATCTCAAGTTCTATGACCTCTGTTTTTTTTTTTTTTTTAATGTTGCAGCTACTAAGTTCTGTGTAATGCTGATTCTGGTTCCCTGACATATGAATTGTTTCTTTCTGGCCACTTAAAATATTTCTTTTCTTGACCCAAAAGTTCTGTCATTTGGCTACAATGTTCATTGGAGTTTTTGTCTTGGAATCTCTTTCCTGATTTTTTTCCTAATTTGCCTTTCAGAATGTCAAGGCAGTTTTCCTTGATAATTTCTTGAATTGAAGAATTGCTCTCCGCAATGGTTGGATCAGTCCTCCTTTGGATTATGCCTTTCAAGTTGTCCAATTATCATGAAATTGTCTCGCTTGGATCTATTTTCTAGATCAGTTGTTTTTCCAATAAAGTATTTTACATTTTCTTCTATATCTTTCATTCTTTTAAATTTGTTTAATTGATTCTTGACATCTTATAGAGTCAGTAGCTTCCATTTGCCCAATTCTAACTTTTAAGAAGTTGTTTTTCTCAGTTAACTCATGTACTTCCTTTTCCATTTGGCCAATTGTCCTTTATAAGCAGTTGTTTTCTTCAGGGGATATTTTTTTCTCTCTCCTCCATTTGGTCAATTCTACTTTTTAAGCAGTTTCCTTTTTCCCAAGCTGCTGACTTTTTTTCAACTCTTGCATCACTCTCATTTCTTTTAGCAATTTTTCTTCTACCTCTCTTATATGACTTTAAAGTTCTTTTTTTGAGCTCCTACATGAGTTCTTACTGGGTTTGAAACCATGTCCCATTGTTGCTTGGAGTTTGCCCATTGGTGTTTTGACATTGTTGTTCTCTTCTGGGCTTGTGTTTTGATCATTTATGTCACCATAATAACTTTCTATGATCATATTCTTTTATTGTTGTTGTCATTTGATCAGTTGTTTTGGTCTTTTTCTTTTCTTTTAAATTTGAACTCTGCTCTTGGATTGAAAGGAGCATTTTCTTGGGCTTCCTGTGCCAGAGACTGTAAGCCCTCTTTGTTTCCATGGTACTATACTGATGTTGCCCTGAGGATCTAGAGGGGTTCTTCACTGAGAGTGTAGGGGAGGGTGACTGGCACTCCTGGAGACTTTAGGGGTCTGGCAGCTTGCGCTGATGCTTCTCTGAAGTCCTAGTGGTGATGTCTGGCCTTGCTCTGGATGTTGGCATATTTCTGCTTGTATCCAAAGCTACACTGAAGCGAACAGACAATCTGGGCACTGGAGGTTAGCTGATTGCCCTGGGGCTTTGCTGCAGCACATGGTGGGAACCCAGTACTGACACCCAGCTCTTTTCTTAGGTACCCATAGAGTAAGTGTCTACTATTTGCCCAGGTCTACCTGAAGCATGTGACAGTTCTTCGAGCTGGACTCTGCCTGTTCCCCTGGCTATTCTGAGGCTCACAGGGCATTCTGAGGTTGGCATTTGTCTGTTGCACTGTACTGGTACCCGTGACCTCTCACTGGTTTGCTGAAATGGGGCTTCTAGCTGACTTGTTGGGACAGAGTGAGACAGACATTTCTTGCCAACCTTCCAAGTTTCTTAAACTAAAAGATTATTTCACCCTGACTTTTTGCTAGTTTTACTATTCTAAGATTTGTTTTGAGACAGATTTTTATAATTATTTGGAGGTTGGATGTGGGAGAGTTATGTTGGTTTACTGCTTACTCCTCCATCTTAGCTCCCAAAAGTTTTTTTGGGGGGGGAGGAAATCAATGGAATTCTCTTGAAGCATCTAGATTCTCAAAGAATGTTCTAATCTAGAGACATTCTGAGATATCCTTAGGAATCCCAGAAACCTGGCTTGATTATGCATCACCTTATAATGAATGCTCAGCATCTAAAGTTTATTATATTAACTTAATATTTAATTAATATTAACTTAATTAATATTTGGTATATTAAATTAGCAATGCTGAAGATACTTTTTCATTACATTATTCATAAATATAAAGGATTTTTTAGCTGTCAAAGCTTATTGCTGCACTAAAACTTTTAGGACACCCTGTGTCTACGCTTATTTTTTTCTAGCATCCTATTATGATTATTCCACACATTATAGATTTGACAATTTTTGATCATGGCAGTGGAACACATATGAGAAATGGTGAGATAAAGAATAAGTATCTCAGTGCATAAGAGTTAGAGTAAAATAAATCATGGGAGCTGAAAGGGATGTCAGAATGGTTAAGTAAACATTGACATATCTCCCAAGACTGCTAGAATAAAGACAGAGATTAAAATGGAAAGAAACACTGAACTACAAGCTGAATTCTTTGATAAAGAGAGGATAAGAACCTTGAGACTGGTTAATAATTGCTATTAAGCTCTAAATGGAAAGCTATACCTTGACTAAAACACAAAAAAAGAAGTTGTATAATAGCAACAGGTTAAAGTATAGAAGTGACACTAGGGAATAAAAAGTGACACTAGGGAAAAAAAAACTTAGGATGAAGAAATAGTGGTCCTATTGGTCAAATATGTTAGAGCAAGGAGAGGATGAGAGAAGCTATGTTTGGTTCTAAAGGCAATAGTCAAGAATTTAATCTCTTTTTGACAAGTCAGGTCTCCATGAGTATTGGAAGATGGAAGAAACATGAAAAGAAAAAGCCTAATATAAGGGGAACTTTATTAATAATAGAATGGGGCTTCCAGAGAGCATAATGGAAGAATATACAAAATTGGATTGGGACTTTCAAGGGAAAGATTTTTGGTAAATAAAGAGATAAGACAGGGAGAAACTGGTTTTCATTTAGACAGTTGGATTATATGTATCACCATGATTGGGAGAGGTTTAGGTAAGAGTTTGCTACTCAAACACTGGTAAAATGTAGTATTCTTTTATTGTAACATTCACTTCTACCTTTTAACTAAGGATTGGTCTTCATCTCTCTTAAAAGCTGAAGGCAAAAATTTTATGTTGCATTCAATGGATTATCCCAGATGTCAGGATAATTAGGTCCCTTTTTCAGGTATACCATTTAGGGACTAAGAAAGTACTCTTATGGAAAGTGTGCTATAGAAAGCCATCTCTTCAAATCAGACTCAGTTCCATTGCTTTTTACCTATTAAACCTATAGTTTCTGGTTGAGCAAAGCCAGAAGAAAAGAAAATGCCTAAACAAACTCCTAATCTTGCCCTAGTTTAATAGCTATGAGTTCTGCTCCCCCAACTACTTGTTCTTACTACTTTCATTATCAGTGAAACTCAAAAACATCTTTAAATGGTTAGGTCTTGAAAACATCTAAGATTTCATGTTGCCAATGTCATGCCTACTCAAAACTCAGAGGATATCATGAAACATTCTTAAGTTGTGCCTTTTTCCATATGAAGCAATTCTTCCAAAGCCTGGGGTATAGGGAGAGTAAAATATTTCCTCTTTTATCTTTGCCTATTTCTTATCACTCTCCATTAAAAACCTGTGATTTCAGTCACTCATACTTAGAATGAAGAAAAACAGAACAAAATAAAAATAAGCCAATTATTTTATTTTCAAAAATTATAAAGCGACTTTCTTTCAAAGAAGACCATATATCAAAATGACTAGAAATGCAGGGTCTCGCTGGAAGCCATAAATTGTATTCATTTCCCCACAGTGAAAAACACAATAAAATAGGCATTATAATAAGCTCATGGTTATCTTAACCATGATTATTATTATTACATGTGTTTCCTTTCAGCACTAGGATTTCATAACTCCTTAGCAGTTTATAGAACATAAGCTTCTTGAGGGCAGACTATTTTTTTTATTATATTTCAGTTCTAGTGCCTAACAATGCCGGAATACAGTAGATAAATGCTTAGTTAGTTGCTTAATTCTTTGTAAAACACTGGAATTTTTTTCTTAAGTATAACTGTGGCCAAATTACAAAGGCATATCTTATATGCAGCTGCTGGAACTCTAGCAACCCTTCCTTCCTCAGCCATGCACATGCTGAACTAGTCTAAAGAACAAATAATGACAGCAAGAGAGAGTAAGAAAGAGGCCAAAAGAAGTCTATAAATCAGTATTTAAGTATGTACTATGTATTTATATATAGTACTTTATACTAAAGGTGAGGATAGGAATAAAAAGGATGAAACAAACCTTACTTGAAGTGAGCTAAGATTCTAATGGTGGAAACAAGTATATATAAATATAATAAGAAATTGGTCCTTGTGCAGAATCTGTACTACTATTCTACACATGGGAAAAAATGGATAGTCTATTTCTGAAAAAGTTATGATAACATAAAAGAGATTGGAGCATATATAGAGAGTTTGTACCTGGTTCTGTTCTACTAACCATGAATGGCATTCCTTTTTATTTTTATTCTAATTGTATTTATTTAATATTTTCCCCCAGTTGCATTCAAACCAATTTTTTTCATTTGTTTTTAAGATTTTTAAGTTCTAGGTCTTTTCCCTTATCCCCACCCAAAATTAAGAAATAACATGTGAGGCCATGCAAAGCATTTCCACAAAAGTCAAACTACAAAAGAAAACATAAATCTCCCACCCCAATGAAAATAAAAACCCTCAAGAAAAATTAAGTTAAAAACAAAGAGAAATTTAGAAAAAGAAATAAAAAATGCTTTCAGACTCGATGGGCCTGTGTACAACTCCTCATCATAAATTCTTTAGAGTAGGTATGCATTGCTGTACCACTGAGAGTGGCAAAGTAATCCACAGCTGGTTATCCCAGACCATTGCTATTACTTTGTATATAGTGTATTTCACTTTCTTCATGGAGCACTTTCCAGGTTTTTTGTTCTTCTGAGATCCTTATGCTTATCATTTTCCAGAGAACAATAATATTCCATCAAAAAAAACCCAATAAACCTTGCTTCAAATTATTTTTTACAATTGATTTTGTTAATTGTATTTTCCCTCATTTATTCTCTCTCTCCTTTTACCCTGTCTTTCCTCAAAAGTGTTTTGCTACTACCACTTCCTCCACCAATATGCCCTCTTTTATCACCCACCTACACACTCCCTTCCCATATGCCATTCCCCCTCTA
>JAJPUD010006388.1:48834-78626 GCA_023553655.1 Myrmecobius fasciatus
GGACATGACTCTCTTCAACAATGAAATGCTTCAAACCAGTTCCAATTTTTCGGTGAAGAGAGCCGTATACACCCAGAGAGAGGGATGTGAAATGTGGACCACAACATAACATTTTCATGTTCTCTACTGAGGTTTGCTTGCATTGTATTTCCTTTATCGGATTATTCTTTCTTGTAGATATGATTTCTCCTGCACAAAAAATAATGCAATAACTATAAAAAAATAAAATAAAATAAAGTTAATCAATGTTAAAGAGTTAAATGGAACTAGGCTACTAGTAATTAGGACCTAACACAGGAGGGAGCACAACTGATGGGAGCTCAGGTCAATGATAGAAGAGAAGGGGAAGAACTCCAGATACTTCAAGAACCTGAAGGGAGAAATATAGGCAGAATGAGCCCAGAGTATACACCCTACATGAAAACAGAAAGATTATAAACATAAAGTTTGTGTATACATGTACATGTATTTATATGCAAAGTAGTTAAATACAATACAATTGAAGATACAGAAGATGGTGCCATAGCTAGATCATTTTGTATTACTTTCTTGCTTTGAATGTTGCTGTGCCTTGGGCTACACATGAGCTGGAGCTCCACAGAATAATGAGATGGTTGAGTTGTTCACCTATGCTTTCAGTCTCTAATTACTTTGTAAAGTGTTCTAATATGCTTCTGAGTCTGCAAAAGATTACTTAAATTTCATTCTTCTCTGTTATGCTCTTGAGTAATTTGACATTCTCTGAAAATAAAAGCATTATAGTCTTTTGGCACTATTCTATTTTTTTTTAAACTTAGTCATTATAAACATGATTTATATTAAGTCTGAACTGAAGTGGCTTTTTTCTTCAATTTTAAGGGCAGGGGGGAAAGATTAAATCGTAAGAACTCTAAGAACACTAATGTGGAGACTATTTTTTATGGAGGTATTTTCTTAATGCTCCCTCAAAATTCTCACAATCAGTCCAGTTCTAAAATGAAATGTAAAGCAGGTAAGGCTTATTTTTGTAGGCTTCTCACTTTCCTTTTAGATTTTTTTTTCTTTCTTCTAACAACCCTGCCTCTACCCTTCATCAAATCTCCTCCCTGTGAATGGTGGCCAGGTCTGCCTTTACCCTCTTGTTCTAGTGTCTTGCCTTCTTTAAGCACTGGAGACTTTTTAACTCATTCCTTCCTTCAATCAAAATTCACCTGTTCTCTGTTCTCTTTACCAAGGATCATTTCTACCTTTTGGTCACAGATATAACTGATAAGTATCATATTTGATGCCCAGTGTTGAGCCCTTTCTAAAATTTGACAAGGGATATAAAATAATTTTTTTGCTTTTTGCTGAGGCAATTGGGGTTAAGTGACTTGCCCAGGGTCACACAGCTAGGGAATCTTAAGTGTCTGAGACCAGACTCAAGTCCTCCTGACTTCAGAGCTGGTGCTCTACCCACTGCACCATCTAGATGCCCTGGATATGGAATATTTTTTTATTTTTTTTATTTGCAAAACATATGTATGGGTAATTCTTCAACATTAACCCTTACAAAGCTTTCCGTTACAAATTTTACCCCCCGTGCCCCCCCCCCCCGGATGGCAAGAAGTCCACTACATGTTAATTATGTTGAAATACTTGACAAATCGAATATATGTATACATATTTCCACACTTATCATTGTTGTGCAAGAAAAATCATATCTACAAGAAAGAAAAATCAAATAAAGGAAACACAATGCAAACAAACATCAATCGAGAGCATGAAAATGTTATGTTGTGGTCCATATTTCACATCCCTCTCTCTGGGTATATATGGCTTTTTTCATCACTAAACAATTGGAACTGGTTTGAAACATTTCATTGTTGCAGAGAGCCATGTCCATCAGAATTGATCGTCATATAGTCTTGTTGCTGTGTATAATGATCTCCTGGTCCTGCTCATTTCACTCAGCATCAGTTCATGCAAGTCTCTCCAGGCCTCTCTGAAATCGTCCTGCTGGTCGTTTCTCACAGAACAATAATATTGGATATGGAATAATTTTTAATGGTATTATCTGATTAGGCAGAACTAACCTAGATCTTCCCATAGAACCATTCTTCAGTTCAGGACTCAACTGTGAATAGGCTCTGGAACAGTATGATTGAAAGACCTATTCTTGCATTCACCACAGTCATAGTGGAAGAGAAAGCCTCGGGGTCAAATGTTTGATGTCTTATGAGTTTGTGGACTTCAATCCTCAGTCTAAATTTTCTCTTGATTCACTCTACTGCCTATTGTTAAATTCTTGTTCTCACCATCATTCTTGGACAAGTTTCATTAAAATCTCAGGTCACCTCCTTTGCATTGTCTGGATTCCTTAAACCTTCACGTAGAAGTATAATTATTATCAGCAATCATTCATTTCAGCTCTTCCTGGCACCCTAAGTACAACATGGAGTGACTCAAGATAATCATGTCTATGCTCTGGATACTTCAGCCATAATATTTCTACCTTAGTGCCCTGCAATGTCCCATTTATTGTCCCCATCACACTGACATATTCATGATGAATTATTAACAACTGATGAGCCATAACATGCTACTTTTCCTGGGATGGTGCCTTTCTAGGACTTATGAAGAATCAGGTGGGCTCAGATAAATATGAAAACTCAGAGTAGGAAGAGGAAAAATATCAACAGAAATAGCCAGTGCTGTTTTATTGATTGACTAGACTTAGTGATAAAAAAAGTTTGATAATTGAGGTTAAATTTAAAAGTGTGTCGTGTACATTTTTCCAGGAGAACCAGTTGTTAAACATTTACCAACACAACCCTGAATAGAATACAAGAATCCTTGGAAGAGAAGGTAAGATGATGGTAAAATGGTGGTGCCATGGTTTGGAGCAAGTGAACAAATAAAAATAAATGCAGAGAAAGTTTGGAAGGGAGGGATCAGCAATTGGAAGTCTGGAAAGACTTCTTGAGGAGCTGGTACTTGACCTGCAGTTTGAAGAAAGAGATAGAGTGTGAGGCTCAAGTGAATATCACAGCATTATAAGCAAGGAAGACAGCTAATACCATACATACAGGAAGAACAGAGAAGATTCATTTTGGTGAAATCAAAGAAAGCAAGAGGGAAAATAATAACCAATAAAACTAGAAAATTTGGGGGCAAGATTCTGAAGATATTTTAAAACTACATAATTTACACAGGATTATATAGGCAATAGGGAACTGCATGATTATGTTTGCACTTCAGGAAATCACTTTGGCAGCAATGTGTAAGAAAGATTGTAGTGGAGAGAGACTAGAGGCAGACAATTAAACCAAACAATAAGTAACGAGAACTTGAATTAATGTGACAGTTATGTGAATAGAGATAAGGGATAAAATGTGAAAAGTACTGTGGAAGAAAAAAACATCAAAGTTTATAAAATGATAATCAGAATCATCTCAGAACAGGATGATGCATATTTAATCTCCTATTGTTTTTATACTTCTGCAGTTGTGCTGCTGATGATATTCAGTGAACAAAGGATTATTTTGCATTCTAATACTTTAATACAATTACAAAAAAATAATTTTATCCACTTGTACTGTCATTCCATGAACATTAAATATAAAATAATACAGAAAAGATAGCTTCTGGTACTAGGAATTTTATCTTTTTAAAAAACAAAGAGGTGAACAAGATAATAACAAATATTTGAATCTCTTGGAAAATTATGTGGTAAAGTAGCATAGAGTCTTTTTATTTAAATCTTGTAATAACTTTGCAACAAAACCAAAACAAGACTACTTTTAACAAGCCTCTCACTAAGAATTTCAACATGAATAAACAACTAGATGTTTACATTCAAACTCTCAACATTGTTCAAATTAAGTTTCACTTCTTTCTTCTGAATTCATCACAATAAATTTAGTATCAGTTAATGAAGTCACAATGATTATCAATTTTTTTTGCTTATAATATATGTAGTCCTATAAAGCAACATTTATGCTCAAGTCAAGGACAGACTTTCAGGCAGGCAAAGAAAAGATCAGTATCCCTGAAGGTCATTCTATATATTTCTTGAAAGAAATCTGTGTGATAAAATACCCTGTTATATATTTAAATACATTTTTGGTTGCCATTGTCTAGGCTAATGATACTAATGCTTTTTCCAGGGACCTTATACTCCCTTAGTGTGCTACACAATTCATCACTGTCCTCAGTATACAACAGATGATTAGTTTTGAGTAACTTTCCAAAAATTTTTTAAAAGGAGGCCCTTTTGCTATATATGGCAAAAGACATTTTTATTAATACTCTGGTGCCACTTATTTCTGCAACAGGCTTTGAAAAAAAGAACTTACAAGAAAAGTTCATTATTAATATTAACAATAATAATATCTGCCATTTAATTGCAGCATTGTAACTTACAAAGGAAGTACTTTCTTACAACTCTGAGATAGATAGTACAAATATTATCATCTTCATTTTACAGAGAAGAAAATGGATTTTTAAAAGTTATATGCTTGCCTTCAGTCATAAAAATCATATAGGCTTAAGAGCATTGCTTAAAACTATACTATGACTTTTGTCTGTATATATACATATGTGTATGCATGTGTATATGTATGTGTTTATATACATGTGTGTATGCATGTATACATATGCGCACACACACATATATACATACATACACACATATAAATATATGTAGTTATGTATAGTATAAATCATTGCATTACTCTTCCCTGCATCAGGACTCCTAATTGTAAAATGCAGATAATAATATTTGCTCTTCGTAAAACCATACAATATTGTGAGGAAGGCAGATTTTTATGAACAAACTTTAAGTTCAGAATAACAATGATCTGCACTGGTAGAGGAAATTTCCTCACCAGGAGCTCCCTTAAATATTTAGATGTATCCATGTAACTGAAATTCACTAAGTAAATATAAGCAATTATGTATTTGGAATCTCTAATAAGTAATTTTAAAATTTGGGAGTGAACACACCTCTTTTGTCTTTTTAGAGATGTGAGCCCACTTGCTCTTAATATCTTTTTTTTTCTTTTTTAATAGCATTCTATTTTTCCCCAATTAGATGTCAAAACAATTCTTAGCACTCATTTTATAAGATTTTGAGTTCTAGATATTTCTTCTTTCCCTCCCTTCTTCCAAAGATGGGAGACAGTTTACACATGTGCTATAAAACAAAATTTTCATATTAGTCACAGTTATAAAAGAAAAAATATATATCAAAAGGAAAACACAGGAAAGAATAAAGTAAATAAAAAGAAATTATGATTCCATCTGCATTCAGTGTCCATTAATTCTTTATCTGGATGAGGATAGCATTTTTCTTTCTGAGCCCTTTGTGCTTGTCTTAAATCATTGTATAGCAACACAATGGGAAGGGCTGAGTTATTCATAGTTGATCATCACACAATGTTTCTGCTGCATTGTACAGTGTTTTCCTGGTTCTACTCATTTTACCTTGCATTGATTCATTAAAATCTTTCCAGAGTTTTCTGAAATCTGCCTGTTCATCATTTCTTATTGCCTGATAGTATCCCATTACATTCATACACCACAGCATATTAAGCCATTCCCCAATTGATGTGCAGCCCCTCAGTTTCCAAATTTTTACTACCATGAAAAGGGCTTCTATAAAATATTTGCATATGTAGGTTTTTTTCTGTATTTTTAATCTCTTTGGATTACATACCCAGTAGTGGTATTGCTGGTAGTCTTTTGGGCATAGTTGCAAATTGTTCTTCAGAACTGTTGGATCAGTTCATAACTCCACCAACAATGGTGGGGGGAAAGGAGGGAAAAATTTGTAACAGAAAGCTTTGCAAGGGTCAATGATGAAAAATTACCCATATATATACTTTGCAAATAAAAAGCTTTAATAAAAAAAAGAAAAAAAATTTCCCTTCTTTCCCCCACCCCCTTTCCTAGACGACAGGAAGTCTAATACATGTTAATTATGTTAAAATATTTGACAAATCCAATATGTGTATACATATTTCCACAAGAAAAATCATATCTACAAGAAAAAAATACCTGAGAAAGAAAACAAAATGCAAGCAAATATCAATAGAGAGTATGAAAATGCTATGTTGTAGTCCACACTCAGATCCTACAGGCCTCTCCCTGGGTGTATATGGCTTTCTTCATCATTGAACAATTGGAATTGATTTGAAATATCTCATTGTTGAAGAGAATCATGTCCATCAGAATTGATCATCATATAGTCTTGCTGTTGCCATGTAGAATGATCGCCTGGTTCTGCTCATTTCACTTAGCATCAGTTCATGCAAGTCAGAATTGTTTTAGTTTTCATTTTTCTAATTAAAAATCAGAGTACTTTTTTTCTTATGCCTATAGGTAACTTTTATTTTTTCATTTGAAAACTGCCTGTTCATAATTTTTGATAATTTGTCAAGTATGGAATTGCTTGTAATCTTACAAATTTAACTCAGTTCTCTATATATTTCAGAAATGAGGCCTTTATCAGAAACAAAGGCTGTAAAAACTGTTTATCAGCTTTCTTGATTTTCTTCTAATTCTGGTTGCATTGACTTTATTTATGCAAAACCTTTATTTATGTAAAACCTTTTAAATTTAATGTAGTTAAAATTTTCTGTTTTGCATTTCATAGTGTTCTCTTTCTCTGGTTTCCTTGTAAATTCTTCCCTTTCCATAGATCTGACAGATAGACTATTTCTTGTTTTTGCTAATTTGCTTATCCTTTATATTTAAATAATTCACTCATTTTGGCCTTAATTTGATATACAGGGTGAGAAGTTTGTCTTCCCCTACTTTGTATCCTGTTGTTTTCTACTTTTCCCAGCAGTTTTTGTGAAATAGTGAGTTCTTATCCAGAAAGCCAGGATCCTTGGATTTGTCAAACATTAGCTTATTATGGACACTGACTGCTATGTCTTCTGTACTTAATCCATTTCACTGATCAAACATTCTATTTCTTAGCCAGTCCCAAATAGTTTTAATGATTATCATTTTATAATATAGTCTGAGGTCTGGTATTGCTAGACTATCTTTCTTTGTATTTTTTTTCACTGATTTCTTTGATATTCTTAACTTTTTTCCAGATGAATTTTGTTACTTTTTCTATTTTCATGAAATAATTGTTTGATAGTTTGATTGATCTGGCCCTGAACAAGTAAATTAGTTTAGACAGAATCATCCTTTTTAGTATACTGGCTTGAGGGCCTACCCATCAACAATTGATATTTTTTATTGTTGGGATCTGTATTTGTGTGGAAGGTATTTTGTGATTGTGTTCATTACAGTTCCTGGCAGGTAAATTCCCAAATATTTTTTTTTATTTTGTTGAATTATTTTAGATGGAATTTCTCTTTCTATGTCTTGCTGCTGGACTTTGTGAGGCATAAAAAGAAATATTGGTGATTTATATGGGCTTATTTTATATCCTGCAGTTTAGCTAAAGTTGCTAATAATTTCAAGTAGGTTTTTTAAATTGGTTTGCTAAGAGTCTGTAAGTATACCTTTGTATTATCTGAAAAAAGTGATGGTTTCCCCCTCAAGATCTATTCTAATCCCTTCAATTTCTTATTTCTTCTCTTATTGCTATAGCTAGCATTTCTAGTGCTATGTTGAATAATAGTGATGATAATGGTCATCCTTGATTTGCCTCTGATCTTCTGAAAAGATTTCTAACATCCCCATAACTAATAATTCTTGCTTATGACTTTTTGATAGATCCTGCTTGTCATTTTAAGGAATGCTTCTTTTATTCCTATGCTCTCTAGTATTTTAGAGTGCTATATTTTATCAAAAGCCTTTTTCAGTATCTGTTGAGAAAAACATGATTTCTGTTGCTTTTCTTATTGAAATGGTCAAATAAAATTTATATTTTTTCTAACAACTCTGCATTTCTGGTATAAATCCCACCTGCTCATCATGTATCATCCTTGTGATATATTGCTATAATTGCCTAGTTAGTATTTTGTTCAAAATGTGTGCATCAATATTCATTAAGGAAATTGGTCTACAATTTTCTTTCTCTGTTTTAGCTCTTCCTAGTTTAGATTACCAGCATCATATTTATGTCATCAAAGGAATTTAAAGAACACCTTATCTTATTTTTCCAAACAATTTATATAATATTGGAATTTAATTATCCTTTAAATATTTGTCAGAATTCATTCATGAACTCATCTGGCCCTGATGAATTTTTTTAGGGAGTTTGTTAATGGTTTGTTCAATTACTTTTTCTAAGATGGAGGTAGTTAGGGTTTCTATTTCCTGATCTATTAATTAATTTATGTTTTCATAAAAATTCATTGATGTCACTCAGATTGTCAGAGTTATTGTTATACAACTGGGCAAAATATTTCCTAAGAATTGCTTTAATTTCTGCTTTATTAGTGGTGATTTCACTCTTTTCATTTTTGATACAGGATATTTGGGTTTCTTTTTTTTTTAATCAAATTAACCAATGGCTTATCTATCTTGTTTTATTCCCACAAAACTAGCTCCTAGATTTATTTATTAGCTCAATTTCCCCCTCTTCACTCTTATTAATCTTACCTTTGATTTTCAGAACTTCTGATTTCAACTAGAGATTTTTGATTTGTCCTTGAAGTTTTTTTAGTTGCATACCTCATTCATTGAAATGCTCTTTCTACATTTTCTTGATATAAGAATTTAGAGAAATACATTTTCCTCTAAGCATTGCTTAGGCTGCATTACATAAATTAGTATATTTTCTCAATGTTATTCTCTTAAATGAAATTATTGATTGTTTCTATGATTTGTTCTGTTACCCACTTATTCTCTCTCTCTCTCTCTCTCTCTCTCTCTCTCTCTCTCTCTCTCTCTTTCTCTCTCTGGTAAGGCAACTGGGGTTAATTGACATAATTACCCAAGGTCATACAGTTAGTGTTAAGTGTCTGGAGTTGAATTTGAACTCATCCTTCTGACTTCAGGGTCAGTATTTCAGGGCTTGAAATCCTTCTATTTCATTGAATGATCATTTTTCCATTGATTTATTACTGTTCTTAGTTTTTCCAGGGAAGTAATTCTTGTTTGTCTTCCTAGCTTCTTTGCTTTCCAGAATATCATGTTCCATGACCTCTGATCTTTTAATATTGTACCAAGTCCTGTATTTTTTTCCCTTGACATAATAGTTCTGACATATGACCATAATGCTTTTGGATATTTTATTTGGGGATCACTCAAGAAGAAGACTGATGGCTTCTTTCTTTTTATTATCATTTTCCCCAGTTACATGTAAAAAGCATTTTTGTTGCATATGTACATTAATTTTTTACATATTTCTATACATATCATGTTGAGAGAGAAAAATCAGTGGTGTATGGAGGGGTCCTTGTATTGTTCCTCTGCTCCACTACACTGGGGTCTCCGGATCTTCGGCTGGTTGGCCTTGGTGGGGCTTGCTGTTGGTTTGCTGGCAAGTTTTCTGTCTTGGATTGGACCCCAACCTCCTTGACCTTACCCTAATAAAACAAATCCCTCCTATTATCCTCCAGTTTTTCTGGAGGTTTCCCTCTGTCTCCTTGATGATTCTGTCACGTCAGTACCTATCTTGGGATGCTATTTAATAGTTACCCAGAGGTGAACAAGGAAGAATTACAGTGATTCACTTTTTACTCTGCTTGATTCCCAGTAGTAATCCTCTCAGTATCTTTCCAAAGCACAATTCTTTGTCTATCCTGTTAATGATTCCTTCAATGATTCCCTACTGTCTCTAGGAAAAAATATAGTCTTAACTTGATATTTAAATCCTTTGCAACTTTGCTCTAATCTGTCATTGTATACTAATGTACTTTGTAAATTACTATTTTTAAGCTTTCTATATTCTGCCAATCCAATCTAATTGTTTTTCTCTGAATTGGCTTTCCTTCTTTCTCCCATAGGCTGTGTCTCCTGCTAAGAACAGACTTTCTTCTTATCTAACATTGTTGTTTGTCCTTTGTTCATGAAGAGGACATCAAGGAAATGATGACATAAAGGGAATTGGATTTAAGTGAAGGGAGGCTGTGTGAAGTCACCTGCCTCACTGTCCCCTCTAGAGCCATCTGGATCCAGTGGCCAGATGAAGATCAGGATGACTGGAGAAGACCCTGGATGCAGAGAGAGACCTTGGCCTTTTTAAGCTGAAGTCTTTAACAAGTCTGCTTGGCTAAGCACGTGCCCATCTAGTGATTAAGTCTAGATAAGAAAAATACCTCCTGAAATTCCTGCATTCCTCTAAAGACTCAGCTGATGTATGATAATCTCTGACAAGAAGCTTTTACTGATACCCCCAGTCATCTTTCTCCAGGACTTTCTCCATGGTTAACAAATGGCTCTTCAGGAAAAATATTCTTGACACATTTTAAAAAATTTAATTTGCATTATTAACACTTTCTCCATCACTTTATGAAGTCTAGACCATCAACCAAATAATAAATCAAGCCCAGAAACTTACAGACTTTAAACACATAAATGAGTGTTGTCCTTCAAAACTCTCCTCTCAAGAATATGAGTTGAGTGCACTAGCACATATAGCATAAGTTTTGCTAATTTCCAAGGTTTAGAAGCTCACACCAAAAATCAATCTATGAGCCATTTGGAGCTGGTTTCAGCACAACCCTGTCTGTATCTTTCCTTTGTCATGTATGTGCCCATTTGTATGCTGTATCCCTCCAGCATGATGGAAGTTGCCTTGTATCTTTGCCTTATTATAGAAACTCAAGAAATTCAGTTGGATTGAATTGTATGGGATGTTGGAAATGCAAATACGAATTAATGACTTAAGGAAGTAATGATCTGCTGAATATGATAGATGATACATAAACCTTTAGCATGATGGTGATATGAGATACAACATATATGTTGATATGTTTTAGATAGATAAATAGATAGATGAACAGATAGATAATCCTTAATTTGCTCAATGATTCAGGAAGAAAAGGTTGAGAAGAACACCATATTTTTCATTTGGAGAACTGAGACTTTGCTGACAAAAAATTTTAAGTCAATTTTTACTCTTTCTCTATTTTGTCAGATGTTAATGGAAAGCTCCTTGTTTGTTGATACAAAAGGAGTTATGTAGCAAGACGTTTAGGGTTGCTCTCTTTTTGCATTTCTTGTTTTTAAATTCCAGCAATTAAATTTGATTTATAACAGTGCTTTAGATAACAAACATCGTTTTTCTGATAAGATTTTTTTTCATTTAGAAATTTAAAAAGCCCATTTTTAAGTTAAAGATGGTTACTTGGATGCTCAAGAAAAGCAGACTTTGATTCACTCTTACATCCAGGAAAAGATGTGCAGTCAGCTTAATTTTCCCCTTAGAGTATGAAATAAGCCTTTGGCATATGAAGACAGCAGGTGGTATTTATTTTGCTTGGTTACCTGAGATCATTTCTTCCTTACAACTGCACTGACAGGCAAAAGGTCTGACTTTTGCTTTTCTAGCAGGTCACCCACTGAGGAAGGTTGAGGGAATTCTCAGAACAAGCACATAGTGGGAATCAGTTTTGTTTTAATGATACAACTATGGGGAAGGTTTATAATTCTTGTGAAATGAGAAAGTATCAGAACATTATACACAAGTCTTATAATACACTCAAAGTTTTTCATGGTGGGAAATTGCATGGGGGATGAATTTAAAGTCATGAAACAAATTTTAATATAACAGACTTTAAACACACAAATGAGTAATATCTTTCAAAACTGTCATCCCTAAAACATCAAATTGGGAAATCATCTTTACATTTAAGGATTCTGATAAAGGTCTCATCTCTAAGATATATAGAGAATTGTCTCATATTTATAAGAATTCAAGCCATTCTCCAATTGATAAATGGTCAAAGGATATGAACAGACAATTTTCAGATGATGAAATTAAAACCATCTCTAGTCATATGAAAAGTTGCTCCAAATCACTATTGATCAGAGAAATGCAAATTAAGACAACTCTGAGGTACCACTACACACCTGTCAGATTGCCTAAAATGACAGGAAAAGATAATGCTGAATGTTGGAGGGGATGTGGGAAGGCTGGGACACTAATACATTGTTGGTGGAACTGTGAACGGATCCAACCATTCTGGAGAGCAATTTGGAACTATTCTCAGAAAGTTATCAAACTGTGCATACCCTTTGACCCAGCAGTGTTTCTATTGGGCTTATATCCCAAAGAAATCATAAAAGAAGGAAAGGGCCCCACATGTGCAAGAATGTTTGTGGCAGCCCTTTTTGTAGTGGCTAGAAACTGGAAACTGAATGGATGCTCATCAATTAGAGAGTAGCTGAATAAATTATGGTATATGAATGTTATGGATATTATTGTTCTGTGAGAAACGACCAACAGGAGGATTTCAGAGAGGACTGGAGAGACTTGCATGAACTGATGCTCAGTAAAGTGAGCAGAACCAGGAGATCATTATTCACAGCAACAACAAGACTATATGAGGATCAGTTCTAATGGACATGACTCTCTTCAACAATGAAATGCTTCAAACCAGTTCCAATTGTTCGGTGAAGAGAGTCATATACACCCAGAGAGAGGGATGTGAAATGTGGACCACAACATGACATTTTCATGTTCTCTACTGAGGTTTGCTTGCATTGTATTTCCTTTATCAGATTATTCTTTCTTGTAGATATGATTTCTCCTGCACAAAAAATGATGCAATAACTACACATATATTCGATTTCTTAAGTATTCTAACATAATTATTACATAGTGGATATCCTGCCATCTAGGGGAGGGGTGGGGAGTAGGGGGGAAAATTTGTAACAGAAAGCTTTGTAAGGGTTAATGTTTAGGAATTACCCATACATATGTTTTGCAAATAAAAAGTATCAATAAATAAAATAAAATAAAATAAAATAAAAAACTGTCATCCCTAGAGTATGAGTTGAGTGTGCTAGCACTTTTATCATATCCTGAACACTTGTGTCTTGACCAAAAGATGGCTATACATTTACTCCTCTGATACTGCTATCACCGAGGAAAAGGGGTCTTTAGAAATGTTTTCTGCCAGTTTATAGCAGGTTTTGGGCAATGACTGCATGTACATTATCTGTATTTCTACATGAATATAGAAGGCTTTCCTAGGAGCTCTGCCCCCTCTTAAGAGTATTCATTAAAGGAAAGAGATCATTGAGAGAACAGGAAATATAAGAAAATGTATACTAGCATACATTGTCCTGCATCTCTCAGTTTCTTCTTCATTTTCCCAAAGAGGCCTCCAAGGGAAAAAGAAAGGTAAATGGAAAGAGACATTGAAGCCATGTGTCCATCAGCTGAGGGGGCCACAGAGAGCTGTGGGCCATCGTGCTCACACAAATTTAGTTTGGTGGCCATGGCAGCATTGCTCAGAAATAGTTTGCATTGAAGAGAGAGGTAGAGGAGAAGAGAGCTGAGATCACACTTAGAAAAGATCTAAGAGATTCTTTTTTGTTGTTCAGTCATCTTCAGTTGAGTCTGACTCTTTGCGACCCCAATTTGGATTTTCTTGGCAATTTTTCTGGAGTGATTTGCCATTTCCTTCTCCAGTTCATTTTATAGATGATTATAATATACTTTAAATGAATAGCAAGTTTATATAATAGATTTGTAGTTTCAGGTATAATCACTTTTTCTATTATATTATGATTTGGAAAAGCTTGTTTTATTTCCTAAGTTCATACTGAAGCTAACAGGATAAAGTAACTCAGTTGGGGCCACACAGCCAGTAAATGTCTGAGGCCAGATTTGAACTCCGGAAGACTTTTCTCTTCCTTGCTTCAGGCAGGAACTTTATCCCCTGTACCGCCCAACTACCTTATTAGGACTATTTGAATAAACAGCACCATTTTGAATATGTCAAGACTAGAATAGAAACTGATTATGGGGTCCCTAAAACTACCAGTTTTTGAGAATCACATCTGCTATGGAGATGAAGAGGAAGCAAGTTCACCTTTTCATTGTTTTCCAATGAAAAAAGAAAGAGCAACTGGAGGTTTCTTTTTGAGAAAACATGAGTGGACATAGGGCATGATGATAATAATACTTATAGAGGATTTTAAATGAGAAGGGGAGGTGCCCAAACAAGCTTGAGAGAAAAAAATAACTCCCATTTTTATTCATTTTTAGAATGTATTCTAAAATATAGCCTAGACTTTCAAATGCAAATCAGAAAAATCTTCCTTTTTACCTAACACTTTCAAATTCAAGGCTTGTTAGGAATGGGCTATATGAAAATCAGCACAGAGACATCTCCCTCACTGGACAATAATTCAATTATTCGGAGAGTTTGTTTTCTATGGGCTTGCAGGAAGCAGAGAAACAAGTCAGATTCAGGGGGATAGTGTTATGCTGGTAAATGTTTAATAACTGACTTAAGGTGGTTGGTGTGCACTTCCAAGTTTAATCAGCATTATTAATATTCTCCCATCACTTTCTTAATTCTAGACAATCTACAAAAGAATAAATTAAGCCTTGATTTATAGTTTGCTGATTTCCAAGGCTTAAAAGATCACACTGAAAACTTATCAACCAACTCTTTCAGCTAGTTCTAGTTTACCATTGGTTCAACCAGCAATTATTTACAAATCAATTTTCTGTCTCTTTCTCTCTGTCTCCTCCATCTCTCTGTCTCTGTCTCTTTTTCTCTCTGTGTCCCTCTCCCTTTTCCCTCCCCTTTGTGTGTGTGTATGTTTCAGTGGGAGGGTGGATATGATTCCCTCAGTTTTTACTGGGGCCTTTTAAAGAAATATATTCAGTAAAATAAGATCAATGGGATATTCCTTTGTGCTCCTGATATTTTCCAAAAGGTTTTCCCCCTTATTTTTGTAAGAATGAAAGTAACACTTTAAATTCTATCTCTGATAATGTTGGGTCTAATTATTAGAGACTTAAACAAGTTACACATCATGTGTAGTAGTTGAAGGTGACAACTCATTTTCTGGGAGAACAGAAGGTATAATTTCATAACATTTACATAGTTATTGCTGACATTCTTATTAGCCTACTCTTAGAAAATAACTTCCAAAGTCATAGGAGCTCTCAGAGATTAGCTAGAAACCAATTAATGGTACAATGAAAAACCTTATTTATTTCATTACTATGTACTCTATTTTTAAGACTAATGCAGTCTAAATCTAGTTTTTAAGAGCACAAAAAATATTCTGTGAAAGTTTTAAGTATATATATAGTTTATATGTCAAATGTACAAACAGATGCTTTGGCTATCACATAACCCCAGTATAGTTGTATAGACTAGATATAGACTTGTAAAAAGTTAAATGATATTATAAAAGTTAAATAATAGTATAAGAACTATTATAAGACAGTAAGGGAGGTCTCTTATTTATATAAAAGACTGTGTCCCAAAATTTTATTTTGCAATTTGTTTGTAAATGGAATTATATTTTCCTATGACAACTACTGAGTTGGTTAAATTCTTAGTCTAAATTCTAATATGTGGACAAAATACTTTATATTTACAATAGGAATGCTAGAAAGTAATAATCAGAGTTATCAAATCTTAAGAATTGGAAGAGATTTCAGAATCAATGTAATCCTGTTTTTGTACAAACAAGAATCCCTTCTGTAGTGTGCTACACAAATTGTCATCCAGTCTCTGTTTGAATAACGTTAGTGATGAAAAACTCACTATCTCCCAAAACAGGCTATTACATTTTTATATGGAAGTTTTTCTTTACATTGAGTTCTTCTTTAAAACTTTTCTCTGCTTCTGTCATCTGGGGTCCAGAAAAACAAAGCTAATTTTCCATGGGACAACCTCTCAAATAATTTAATATATCATGTTCCCTACTATTTTAAGTCTTATCTTTCCAGGAATACTGCCATAAAAAAACAAGTGAATTGAAATTGCAAAACAATCAAATTGAATCAAAAAAAGGACAAGGAAACATATTGACACTTAACAGATGCTCCAAAGGGGAATTCTAGATACTTTCAAAACTTTTAGAAACAATACAATGATTGTTAATTATTTCTAATTTTAAAACCAATGCATTTACTTTTTCTTTATAGGACTGAGGAAACTAACCCTAGGGGTTAGGCAAGTAGTAATTAATTGACTAATATGCAACACTCAATGAGAAACAAGGAGGAATATTTTTTGAAAAAATTTACCTAGCATTTTCCTCATGCTCACTGGTCATTTTTTTAGAAATATTAGAGTCACAAATATAAGAAAAGTTGGAAGAGAATATTCTAACACTATAATCTATAATCCTAATATTCCTTATTTGGATCATAATTTCCTATCCTTCCAGCTCCCTGGGTGTCTCAATTCCCCTAAGTCTATTATGTCTATACTTTAACCCAGAGTCATATCACCCCTCCCTGTTGCCCCTAACCCCTGATCTAGCTTTCCTGTTCTACCTTCAGAAATTTTATTCAGCAAGTAACAAATTTAACTTGATACTTTTACTCTTTAATCCCTTGTCTCTTGCTCTATTGCTACCACACTCTATCCCTGGGCTACTCTCATATTTGCCTTCTCCAGCCTTGTTTGTGCTACTATACAACCCTAGGGTGGTGGGGTGGCAAAACTATGGTAACTGGATTCATTACAAATTTGTTAATTATAATGGTACCTCCACTGCTCCATTATTCTGTTACTTTTATTTGACTCTAAAGCAATACAATTCTTTATATATGTTCATGTTGTCTTCCTTCTTAAATTGAACATAGGTTCCTTAAGGGCATAAACTCTTTGTGCTTATTTTTATATGCCTCAGGCTGGGAGAGTACCTGGAATATAAAAGTGCTTAATAAATGTTTATGGAATGAAATAGATTTGAATAGAACAGGAGAGATTTTTTTTCTGATATAACTTGGAGAGATGGGAAAAGAAAAGAGGTAGGAAGAAAGAGAATTAAAGGGCAAACAGATATCAAGGGAGAATTTCAAGGGTAAAATCAACTGATATAAGAGCAGATATATTTCCTAAAAGAGGGAAATGTGGAAGGACAAAATTGGAATGAAGTCCAAAGAGGATGAAACAGGTTTATGGCAAAGAGTTAGTGGATTTGTCAACTATTTGCTCTTTCTTCCCACGACATATGAGGTAATACTTGAATCAAAGAAAAGAGCAGTAAGACACTCTGCTGTGGGATAGACAGGTAAATACAAAAATAGAGGACAGATAATATAGGTATAGGCATATATAGGTAGAGAGGCAGTGGACAGATTGCCTGGTAGATCAATAGATCTATCTATTTTTGTGTTTTGATACCAGAAAGCAATATATTATTGCTGTGCTCAGCTGGGTTCAATTCTTCAAAATCCCTTTTAGGGTTTCGTAGCAGAGACACTGAAGTGCTTGGTCATTTCCTTCTCTGGCCCATTTTATGGATAAGGAGGCAGAGGCCAACAGGGTTGAGTCACTTGCCCAAGGTTATATGGCTAGTAAGTGTCTAAGGCCAGATTTGAATTCAGGAAGATGAGTTAGGAGTGATGATTCTTCAGATCTAGTCTAATTTATGTGAATTCTCAAAAATACTGGGGTTCAGAGGCAGAGCCAAGATGGCAGAGTGAAGGCAGGCACTTGTCCAGCCTCTCTCCCAGACTGCTCCAAATTCCTTTAAATAATGACTCTAAACAATTTTTAAAGATTCAGAAGACCCAAAATGACAGAGGAGAACATTTTTCAGGCAAAGTCAACTTAGAAGGTGAGCAGAGAAGGTTTGTGACAGGGTGGGAGTCCAGTGTGCAGCCTGGTGCAGGCAGTGCCAGCCCAGCCCCAGTCCCAGGCCAACAAAGCCCATCCAGAGCTAGGGACCTCTGAAGTAGGGCAGCTTCCAGACCTCTCAGCTCAGAGATACCAGAACTTCAAAAGTCAGCAGAAAAGGCCTGTGGCAACAGGGTGGGAGTCCAGCAGGCAACCCCAGTGCAGGCCAGGCCAGGCCTGGCCCCAGCACCAGTACAGCAGCACTCTGTTATTTTAGCCCACTAGATCTTACAGCTACACTGAGGGAGGGACATTCCTAACAGCTCCAGGGCAGAAATGAGAGTTTGTGGTCAGGTCCCTAGAAGGACTTCTGAAAACAGCTGCACAAACCCCCTGAAGCTTGGAACAATGCACCCTCCACCCTGGAAACATAACCCTGCTTGAACGAAAGGTTTAAAGCTGAATGAGAAGCTAGGAAAATAAGCAGACAACAGAAAAATTTTCTGACCATAGAAAAGCACTATGATGACAAGAAAGATTAAAACACACACTCAGAAGAAAAAAAAATTAAAGCTCCTATATCGAAAGCCTATAAGAAAAATAAGAATTGGGCGTAGGCCATGGAAGAGCTCAAGAGGGATTTTGAAAATAGAGAGGAAAAATTTGGAAAAGAATTGAGAGAGGTGCAAAAGGAAATGCAAAAAGCTAATAAGAAGAATGCCCCAAAAAGTAAAATTGGGCAATTGGACAAGGAGGTAAAAAATTTCACCAAGGAAAATAATTCCTTAAAAATTAGATTGAACAAACAGAAGCTAATAACTTTATGAGAAATCAAGATACAATAAAGCAAAACCAAAAAATGAAAAAAAAAATTAATGAAAAATAACTCACTGAGAAAACAATTGACTGGAAAATATATACAGGAGAGATAATTTAAAAATTATTCATCTACCTGAAAGTCATGATCAAAACAAGATTTTGATCATATCAAGAAATTATGAAAAGGGGCAGCTAGGTGGTGCAGTGGATAGAACACCAGCCCTGAAGTCAGGAGGACCTGAGTTCAAATCTGGTCTCAGACACTTACTACCTGTGTGACCCTGGGCAAGTCACTTAACCCCAACTGCCTCAGCAAAAAGCAAAAAAAAAAAAAAATTATCAAGAAAAAGTGTCCTGGCATTCTAAAATCAGAGAATAAAATAGAAATTGAAAGAATGCACCAATCACCTCCTGAAAGAGATCCCAAAATGAAAACTCGCAGGGAAATAGCCAAATCCTGGAACTCCAGGTCAAGCAGAAACAATTCAAGCATAATGGAGCCACAGTTAGGAAAAGACAAAATCTAGAGGGCTTGGAATATGATATTTCTGGAGAGCAATGGAGGTAGCATTACAACCAAGAATTACCTAGCCAACAAAACTTGCTATTATCCTTCAGGAGAAAAGCAATTTTGCTTTTAAAGCATACCTCTCCTCATAAGCTTTTTGAATTTCTTTTTGCAATTCTTTTCCTAATTTTTCCTCTCTTTTACTTTTTAAAATCCCTTTTGAGCTCTTTCAATGAAATAGAGGATTTTCAAGCATTTGTAATGAAAAGACTAGAACTAAAAGGAAAATTTAATTTTCAAATACAGGTCTCAGGAGAAGCATACAGAGGTAAATTAGGCAAGTGTTATCATAAGGGACTTAATAATGTTTATCTGTTTACATTTGTACATGGGACAATGATACTTGTAATTCATTAAAATTTTCTCATTATTATGGCCGTTTGAAGTAGTATATATAAGTAGAGAGTGCAGGTATGAGTTGACAGAATAATATCTTTTAAAATGATTAAATGAGAAAGAAATGTGCTGGGGAATGGGAAAAGGGCAAAGTGGAATGGTGTAAATTATCTGCCATTAAAAAAGAAGCAAGAAAAAGCTTTTAGAGTGTAAGGGAAGAGGGGGAGAAAAGGTTGAGTGATTGAACCTTATTCTCATCAGAATCAGCTCAAAAAGGAAATAACATATATACTCAATATGGGTATGGAAATGGGAAATGGGAAGGGGAGAGAGTGATAAAAGAGGCATATTGGGAGAGGGAGTGGTCAGTACCAAAACACTTCAGAAGACAGACAAAATAAAAAGGAGGAAGGGAGGGAAGAAAAGGAAAGGGAAGAAAAGAAATGAAAAAAGAAAATAGATATGTAAATGCTAAAGGGCCTGCAGGAAAAAACAAAAACAAAAACAAAAACAGCACCTTAATGGTGTATTAGTAGACTTGTGAATGCATACAACCTTTTTGGAAAGCAATTTGGAATTCAGAAACAATTACTAAAGAGCACAAAGGCCTTTGACCCAACTATATCATTCCTACACCTCTATTCCAACATTGGTAAATTAGCTGCCCTAACAAGAAGAAGGGAAAACCAAAATTAATTATCTCAAAGAATCCAGGATGAAAAGGCACCAAACAGAGTTTCGTCCCTACTCTGCTTATACACTTTAAAGCCCTTTATTTTGTTTCTAGGGTAACTGAGAATACAATACTAATTCTAGTACACATGATTAAGCTTGTCCATATGTTCTACATGACATGACCTGTGGATGTTAATGTGTGGGAAGCAAAATATAATGCAAGAATAAAGGATGTATTTAGTCAGATACACAAAACCCTGGCTTTGGCAGAGTTCTATTCAGGTCAGCAAGATAGAATTCTTAACAAAGCAATCTTTTTGGTTTCCTGTTGTGAGATACAAACAGAAAATACTTGGGGAAGGATTATTTGTGTTTCCTACTTTGCTATCCACTATAAAAAGCAACCAAATTAAACCAAACAAGGGATTCTGTGTCCAAATCTTTTCTACGTTAGGTGTGAAGAACAGTCACTCTTTAAGGAATTCAATCCATCTGCACCTAAAGACTTCATGATAGTACAGCTCCATTTTTACTCAGAATCATGAGTACCTGAGATTATATAGCTGAGCATAGAGGGGTGATAATAACAGTCAGTTTCTATCCAATTTTGTTCTGTTCCATTTCCACTCCATTCAGTCCTATTATATCCCCTTCTCTTCCTTTTCTTTCCTTTTCCTTCCCTGTCTTTCCATTTCCCTTTATTCCCTTCCCTATGATACAGTAGATAAGGATTTGGGCTCCTGAGTCAGGAAAATGAGTTCAAATCTAGCTTCTATAAAAACTTTCTAGCTGTGTGAACACAGCAGGTCACTTAATTTGTTAGTTTTTTTTTCCCTTATTCTGTTCTGTTCTATTCTAATCAAAAACATTTGCTGAGATGCTCCTATGAAAAAGTCCAGTAGAGGGCACCATGAATGCAATGAAAAAAAAAAAAAATCTATGTTTCCTGCCCTGAAAGCAGAGGGAATGGGGTAAGATCTACATAGTAAAAAAAAAAAAAAAAAAAAAATAGGAAATTTGTTAGGAAAAGGAATTCTAAATAAGTACTTTGGGAACTTTAATTGCAGGAGAGATAGTTCATTTGATTATGACTCAAAGATAAAAAGTCTAGAATAAACAGAAAGAGAAGAGAAATAATGAAAAGAATTTAGATGAAATACTTTTGTAGGAAAAGTCACACACACATAAAAAAACTCAAACAGGATAAATAGAAGAAGAGTTTTATTTGAGTATATAACTGAGGGAGAAAAAAAAGAAAACTAGGTAGCTAAATAAAAAGATTTTAAAAAGAAATTAATATGTTCAGTAAAACCTGAAATGTGAAAGGGATGAAAAAAATTGGAGAGTGAGGCTTAAGGGTAAGGGTATGGAGCCAGCTCAAATTGGTTCATGAGAGTTGAATGTTACATTTTCAGTATGAGCATTTACACATCAGAAATTGACAATCAGTTTTAAATCAAGACTTGATTGTCTATACTTTAGAAAATGTTAATAATGTAGATTAAATTTTAAAGTATATGCATACTTTTTTCTGTATGGTTCTATGTTAAACATTTAGAAACACACTCCTCTATATATAATCTTTAAGATTACTTGAGCCCAGGAGGAGAGTAGTAGGCTAAAAGAATGAAGGCATCATCGTTAGGATCTTGATGATTTGTAGGCATGAGAATAATGATCATGATGATGTTGATGATGACACCTACTGCCAATTTTGTTGTTATTGTAATTTGGTTGTGTCCAACTATTTGTGGTCCCAAGTGTTTTTTGTTTTGTTTTGTTTTGTTTTGCAAAGATACTGAAGTGCTTTGCCATTTCCTTCTCCAGCTCATTTTACAGATGGGGAAACTGAGGTAAACAGAATTAAGTGCCTTACCCTGGGTCATATATCTAGTAAGTATCTGAGCCCAGATTTAAACTCTTTTGTTTTCAGGTTCACTGCATCACCTTAGCTGCCCTTAACAATAAGCATTCCAGTGAAAACAATTGGGGGATAATTGGCATTTCCATAATTCTTTCTTATCTACAAAATACTTTGTATACATTAACTGAATATTCCTTGAGCCAGCAATACCACTAATAGGTATTTCTAAGACAACAGAAAATGGACCCATGCATACAAAAATGTTTATGGGTAGCACTTCTTGTCTTGGCAAAGAATTAGAAATTAAGAGATTGCTCATCAATTTGAGAATGGCTTACCAAGTTATGGTATATGATTGTGTGGCATACTATTGTTCTATAAGAAATGATGAAGAGGATGTTTCAGAAAAATCTGGAAAGACATATAAACTAATACAAAGTGAGCAGAACCAGTATTATATACACCATTATATTGTACAATGTACTGTATACCAGCAATATTGGAACAAAAATCTACTGTGAAAGATTTAGCTATTCTGATCATTTCAATAATCAATAACAATTCCAAAGGACTCATTTTGAAAATGCTATGTATTTTCAGAGAGCAACTGTTAAGTGATGATTGATTGAAGCATTTTTTCTTGCTTTTTTTTACATCATGGCTAATATGGAAATATGTTTTACATAAATTCACATGTATAATGGTGGAGGGGTAGGAGAGATGGGGATAATATGGAACCGAAAATAAAAATCCCTCATAATATAGCAGTTTGCTTAGAAAATCTCAGAGAAACAGAGAAAATAGCTTCAACAATAGACTACAAAATTCAACCCTTCCTCCCAAAAAATCAAGTGTTTTGCATATAATGATAGCAAATTCCAAAAGGCTTATTGCCTTTATATAATAGATATGTTATATACATATAAACATATAATAATAGAAAGAGAAATTTCATTGAAAAAATACCTAAAATATTGGAAACCAAATGTGTCAAATCACACAAAATGTTGGTGCTGATTCAGTTACAAAATATTCCTCAAACAACTAAAGAACAATTTAAATAGTTGAAGGAATATTCAGTATTTGTGGCTTGATATTGCCAATATAATAAATATTATAATATTACCAAATTTAATTTACAATTTTAAAGCTGTATCATTCAGCTGTCAAAGGAATACTTTAAAAAAGGTCAATTAAAATATTTTAGAGAAAAAAATCTGGAATATTCATAGAAATAATGGGAAAAAAAATGTCAGGATGTATGTGTGAGAGCGGGGGAATATTTCCAGACCTCAAATTATAGTATAAAATAGTAGTCATAAAATTCATTTGGTATTAGTTTATTTTTTTTAAATAGAGAACTAGAGCAGTAAAAAAGCACCAGATAAGGGACAATCAAAAACAATGGAATTCAATAGGTCAATTCAATACACCCCAAACCATAAATTACTTAGAAAAGAATTCCTTGGTTGATTAATTCGTAGAAACATAGTAAATGGTTTTGCAGATATTGGGCTTAGACAAACATCTTTTGCTGTATCCTATAATAAATTGCAAAAGAATCATGATCATATTATTCAAGATTATACCACTAAAAATTAGTGGGGATTAGGCCATAAATTCTTAAGACAAAAATGAATGCATGCAGTTGAAGGGATAAAATGGATAATTTAATTACAAGATATTGAAAATATTCTGCACAAACAAAATCAATATATTTAAAATGAAATGTGAAGCATCAAATAGAGGGGAAATACCCTTTATATCATATTTCTCAGATAAGGGTTTGGTATTCAAAATATATAAATACACAAATAACTAGCAGAGATAGATAGGCATACAGACTGACAATTAGATAAATGGCTAAACAGATTGTAGAACATGAATATGATGTAATATTACTATTATAAGAAATGATGAATATACAAAATCTGAGCAGATTTCCTCAATATAATACAGTGTGAGGTAAACAGAATTTTGAAAAAACCCACTTACAATGAGAAAAGGAATGTAGCTGGAAAGAAATTCAAAGCAATCAAAAGTTAATGCTGAAAAATTACCAAAAAAATATGATTTCAATGAAGACAAAGCCATTCTCTACTCCTTTTCTTCAGAGGTGGGAGAACAGCAATATGATATAATGCACATATTTTCAGACTTTTTGATATAGTGATCAGTTTTGCTGATATTTTTCTCTTCTTTAAAAAATGTTATGTATTATACGAGATGACTTTCTAGAAAAGAGCAGAGAGGGTAGGACAGTAGGAGAAATTTTGATGATTTTAAAAATATATATAAATAAAAAGTAGCAATACCCATCAATTTAGGAACCTTCCCCAGTGACAAATATAGTTTCTATTACTGATAGTATTATCCCAAATAGAGTTCCACAAAGCAGCTCTCCACAGTTGCTGCTCTACTTTGGCATTACTATTTGGGGCTCTTTTAGTCATCTTCAGTGTCACTCCTCTGGCAGCTCATACCTCCTAAATTTCTCCTTCACTTCCAAAAGATACTGCCAGTCATTAGTTCCTACCACTGTCTTCTCTACCATCCTTCAAGGAGGCAACTCTGTTTGAATCTATTTGTACCTCCCAGACCTATTCTACTCCTTCTCCCAGAATCCCATGCTGCATGTAACTTCTCTTGCAGTTAACATAGGATCTCAGCAGAAAGAAATGACGTTTCTGTTTCCCAGGGAAGAGTTCTTTCTTATAATTTTAGCCAGGTTGAATTATAAATCAAGATACAGTTCCAAGTATGGGTACCTTCACTTTTCAAGACTTTATAGTAACTGGCATGTATATACAGCTTTAAGGCAGGTAAAATACTGTGCATTATGGTATGGATAAAGATAGAGATAGAGATAGAGATAGAGATAGAGATAGAGATAGAGATAGAGATGATAGAGATAAATTTGGTCCTCATAGCAATCATTCACAAAAGAGGTGAATTCTATTAATAATATTATCTGCATCTCATTGGTGAAGAAATTGAATTTCAAAGAAGTTAACTGTCTTGGCAAAATCATATAACTCCTAAGTGTCTGAGGTGGTAGTTTAACCGAAGATTTAAAGTACACACACACACACACACACACACACACACACACACACACACACCTGGTTGTGTACTTATGGGCATATGTAAACTGTGAACCAGCTTCTCTTTTATACTATATTCCTATCATATTGATGCTGAAAGAAGCATCACTAAAAGCAGGTACTGTTTGGAAAGCACTTGTCCTCCCTGACCTTATACTTCCGGCCATCATCAATGTCATGTTGGGATCTAGGTGAATTTTACTCTTTGATAGACCATCTTCCTAGGGATGGGCCTCCAGCCCAAGTCAGCAACTGCCACCAGTCTAGATCAGCAGTTCCTAGCTTATTTTTGTTTCACAGACCCCTTTGACATTCTGGGTAAAGACTATGGACGCCTTTTCAGAATGTTTTACATATAAAAGTAAAATATAGACTTCCGGGGTGGAACCAAGAGTGAAGCCAGCTGCTTGAGCTCTCCCAGTTTCCCTTGAAAACCACATGTAGCCAAGCCTCTGAAAAAAGTCTACTGGAATAAAACCTACAGCTCTGCAGCTCACCACAGGTTGGAAGAACATCAAGAAAGGTCAGTCTCATTGGGGTGAAAAGAGAGAGAAAATCCAGTGAGAGGGTCTGAATCACAGCAAATCAGCAACTAAGACCTTCAGTTCTGGCTCAATACAGGAGCAGACAGGTACTGGGTCAGAGGCAAACTCTGGGAAATCAGGCTGTAAATCAGGCAGGTAAATTGACCCCCTGCTAAGAACAAGACACCAAGCAGGAGGAGGCCCAAGGCTCAGAGTTCCATGGAAAGCTTGGGACAATGCTCCTTTTACCTCAGGAGCATGGCTTAACCATAAAAGGAAAGAAAGAAAGAAAGAAGGAAAGAAAGAAAGAAATAAAGAAACAAACAAACAAAGAAGCAAAGAAACAAAGAAACAAAGAAAAGGAATGCAAAAATAAAATGAGCAAGAAACAGAAAAGAACCTTGACCATAGGAAGCTACTATGGTGACAAAACCAAAAGGTCAACTCAGATGAGGATGAAATGTCCACAGGAGAAATCTCAAAGAGTGATAAGAGTGATAGGAATTGGTTTCAAGTACAAAAGGACTTTAAAAGGCAAATAAAAGAGAGAGAAGAAAAAATGAAAAAAGAAATGAGAGGTATGCAAGAGAGAGTCAACAGTTTAGAAAAGGAAGACAATTCCTTAAAAAATACAATAGGCCAAATGCAAAAAAAAATATCCACTAAAGAAAACAACACCTGGAAAAGTAGAATTAATCAAACAGAAAAAGAGTTACAAAAACTAACTGAAGAAAATCACACATTAAAAATTAAAATGGGACAAACAGAAGCTAATGACACGAGACATCAAGAATCAGTCAAACAAATTTAAAAGAATGAAAAAAATGAGAAAAAATGTAAAATATCTCATTGGAAAAACAGCTGACCTGGAGAATAGGTCCAAAAGAGACAATTTAAAAAACATTGGTCTAGCTGAAGGCTATAACCAAAAAACAAAGATACTGGATAGCATTTTTCTAGAGATCATCAAGGAAAACTGCCCTAATATACTAGAAACAGCAGAGGAAATACTCATTGAAAGAATCCATTGCTTACCTTCAGAAAGAGATTCCTCCACAAGGAAATCCCCAAGGAACATTGTTGCAAAATTCCATAACTACTATCTCAAGGAAAAAATACTGCAAGCTGCCAAACAATATATATATATATATATATATGTGTGTGTGTATGTGTGTGTGTGTGTGTGTGTGTGTGTGTTTTTTTATATATATATATATATATATATATATATATATATATATATATATAGAGAGAGAGAGAGAGAGAGAGAGAGAGAGAGAGAGAGAGAGAGAGTATCAAGGGGCAACAGTCAGGATTACCCAGAATTTGGCAGCATCTACAATAAAGGATTGGAGGGCCTTGAATACCTTGTTCCAAGAAGGCAAAGGACCTGGGTTACTACTAAGAATTAACTACCTGTGAGACTGAGCATCATCTTTCAGGGGAGGCAATGGATCTTCAATGAAGTAAGAGACTTTCAATCTTTCCTATTGAAAAAATCAGAACTAAACAGAAATTTTAATTTTCAAACACAGGACTCAAGTGAAGCATAGAAAACTAAAGAGGGGGAAAAATTCTTGAGAACTATATCTATTATTGGGGCAGACAGAAGGGGATGTCACATGGACAAAGAGTGTGGTTGTAAATGGATTCAGATGTGAAGACCTCAAAGAAAAAGACATTAAGGGGTGGGAAAAGGACTGTACTGGAAGAAGAGGAAAGCAGAGGTATAGTGAGATAAATAAGATCTCATGAAGAAATACAAAAGATCTGTAATGGAGAGAAAATAAGGGAGAGGGATGGGCATTTCTGAAGCTTGATCTCATCAGTTTGGGCTCAAAGAGGGAATAACATAATCATACATTTGGATGTAGAAATTTATCTTACTCTATAAAAAAGTAGAAGGAAAAAGAGGAAAGAAAAGGGTGGATAGGGTAGAAAGGAGGGCAGAAACACTAGGAGAAAGGGATAAAAGAAGGGAGGAGGGTGATAGAAGGTAGAACAGGGAATGGCTTACAAACAGAGAATTACTAAGGAGGGAGAGGGTAGAAAGAGAGAACAAAAGTACAAATGGGAGAAAAAATAATAGGATGGAGGGAAATAACTGGTAATCATAACTGTGAATATGAATAGGATGAACTTTCCCATAAAGTACTTTCCCATATTCAGAAGTGAATAGCAGAGTAGATTAAAAAACAGAATCCTGTAATATGTTGTTTACAAAAAACACATTTGACACAGAGAGACACATACACAGTAAGGATAAAAGGATGGAGCAGAATTTATTATGGTTCACCTGAAATAAAAAAGCAGGGTTGGCAACTCTGATCTCAGAAAAACCAAATGTAAAAATAGATCTTATTAAAAGAGATAAGGAAGGAAAATACATCTTGTTTAAAGGGTATTATAAAAAAATGTAGTAACAATACTAAATGTATATACACCAAGGGGTAGAGCATCCAAATTCCAAGAAAAGATATTAAGCCACTTTCAGGAAGAAATAGACAGCAGAACTCTATTAGTATGGGACCTCAACTTTTCCCTCTTAGAATCAATAAATCTAACCACAAAATAAACAAGAAAGAAACTAGGGATGATATTCAATAGGGACAGAAAAGATAATAGACTTTTTTTCTTGGCAAATACATGGCACCTACACAAAAAATTGATCATATATTAGGGCATAAAAACTTTACAATCAAATGCAGAAAGGTAGAAATAGTTAATACATCCTTTCCAGGCTATGATGAAATAAAAATTATATTCGATGAAGGGCCAAGGAAAGATAGGCTAAAAACCAATTAGAAATTAGTCTAATTCTAAAAAATGAGTGGGAAAAAAACAAATAAACCAAAAAATCAGAGAATCCACAATTTCATCCAAGAGATTGAAAATAATGAGACAACATGCCAAAATCTATGAGATGTGGCCAAAGAAGTCGTTAGCAGAAATTTTATATCTCTAAATAGCTACATGAATAAAATAGAGAAAGAGATTAATGAATCAGACATGCAACTAAAAAAGTTTTTTAAAAGGGTACAAATTTAAAATCCCCGATTAAATATCCACTTTAAAATTCTGAAGCTCAAAGGATTAATATAATTGAAACTAAGAAAACATTGAAGTAACTAACAAAACTAAGAGTGAATTTTATTAAGGAACCAACAAAATAGATAAATCTTTGGTTAATTTGATTAGAAAAAGGAAAGAAAAAACGAAATTACCAACATCAAAAAAATGAAAAGGGTGAACTTATCACCAACAAAAAAAGAAATTAAGGCAATAATTAGGAGCAATTTTGTCAACTCCATGCCAACCTTCCTAACAATCTAATCAAAATGGATGAATATTTACAAAAATATAAATAGCCCAGGTTAACAAAATTACAAATAAAATACTTAAATAGTCCCATTTTAGAAAAAGCAATTGAACAAGTGATTAATGAACTCCCTAAGAAAAAATCTCCAGGGCCAGATCGATTCAGTGATTGGTGAATTCTACCAAACATTTAAAGAACAATTAATTCAATACTATGTATACCATTTGGAAAAATAGATAAAGAAGTAGTCCTGCCAAATTCCTTCTATGATACAAATACAGATACTGATCTCTAAACCAGGAAGAGTCAAAACATAGAAAGAAAATTATAGACAATCTCTCTAATGAATATTGATGCAAATATTTTAAATGAAATATTAGCAAAAAAAGTAAATGTGAAGCAAAATACAGCAATTTATCAACAGGATAATATACTATGACCAAGTATGCTATATACCAGGAATGCAGGGCTGGTTCAATACCAAGAAAATTTTTGTCATAATCTACTACATCAAAAAGAGAGAGAGAGAGAGAGAGAGAGAGAGAGAGAGAGAGAGAAATCATATAATAATCTCAGTTATTGCAGAAAAACTTTTGACAAAATTCAGCATCCATTCCTATAAAAAATAACTTTAGAGAACACAGGGATAAATGGAGTTTTCTTTAAAATAATATCTATCTAAAACTAACAGCAAGCATTATTTGCAATGGAGAGAAGCTGAGCACATTCCCAATAGGATCAGTAGTGAAACAGTGATGCCCATTATCACCACTATTATCCAATATTGTACTAGAAATGCTGACTTTAGCAATAAAAGCAAAAAAAAAAGTCCTTTTGAAATTAAAGGAATTAGAATAGGCAATAAGAAGATAAAACTATGACTCTTTGCAAACAATATGATGATATACTTAGAGAATCCTAGAAAATCATCCAAAAATCTA
>JAJPUD010006388.1:83626-110503 GCA_023553655.1 Myrmecobius fasciatus
AGAGAGAGAGAGAGTATCAAGGGGCAACAGTCAGGATTACCCAGAATTTGGCAGCATCTACAATAAAGGATTGGAGGGCCTTGAATACCTTGTTCCAAGAAGGCAAAGGACCTGGGTTACTACTAAGAATTAACTACCTGTGAGACTGAGCATCATCTTTCAGGGGAGGCAATGGATCTTCAATGAAGTAAGAGACTTTCAATCTTTCCTATTGAAAAAATCAGAACTAAACAGAAATTTTAATTTTCAAACACAGGACTCAAGTGAAGCATAGAAAACTAAAGAGGGGGAAAAATTCTTGAGAACTATATCTATTATTGGGGCAGACAGAAGGGGATGTCACATGGACAAAGAGTGTGGTTGTAAATGGATTCAGATGTGAAGACCTCAAAGAAAAAGACATTAAGGGGTGGGAAAAGGACTGTACTGGAAGAAGAGGAAAGCAGAGGTATAGTGAGATAAATAAGATCTCATGAAGAAATACAAAAGATCTGTAATGGAGAGAAAATAAGGGAGAGGGATGGGCATTTCTGAAGCTTGATCTCATCAGTTTGGGCTCAAAGAGGGAATAACATAATCATACATTTGGATGTAGAAATTTATCTTACTCTATAAAAAAGTAGAAGGAAAAAGAGGAAAGAAAAGGGTGGATAGGGTAGAAAGGAGGGCAGAAACACTAGGAGAAAGGGATAAAAGAAGGGAGGAGGGTGATAGAAGGTAGAACAGGGAATGGCTTACAAACAGAGAATTACTAAGGAGGGAGAGGGTAGAAAGAGAGAACAAAAGTACAAATGGGAGAAAAAATAATAGGATGGAGGGAAATAACTGGTAATCATAACTGTGAATATGAATAGGATGAACTTTCCCATAAAGTACTTTCCCATATTCAGAAGTGAATAGCAGAGTAGATTAAAAAACAGAATCCTGTAATATGTTGTTTACAAAAAACACATTTGACACAGAGAGACACATACACAGTAAGGATAAAAGGATGGAGCAGAATTTATTATGGTTCACCTGAAATAAAAAAGCAGGGTTGGCAACTCTGATCTCAGAAAAACCAAATGTAAAAATAGATCTTATTAAAAGAGATAAGGAAGGAAAATACATCTTGTTTAAAGGGTATTATAAAAAAATGTAGTAACAATACTAAATGTATATACACCAAGGGGTAGAGCATCCAAATTCCAAGAAAAGATATTAAGCCACTTTCAGGAAGAAATAGACAGCAGAACTCTATTAGTATGGGACCTCAACTTTTCCCTCTTAGAATCAATAAATCTAACCACAAAATAAACAAGAAAGAAACTAGGGATGATATTCAATAGGGACAGAAAAGATAATAGACTTTTTTTCTTGGCAAATACATGGCACCTACACAAAAAATTGATCATATATTAGGGCATAAAAACTTTACAATCAAATGCAGAAAGGTAGAAATAGTTAATACATCCTTTCCAGGCTATGATGAAATAAAAATTATATTCGATGAAGGGCCAAGGAAAGATAGGCTAAAAACCAATTAGAAATTAGTCTAATTCTAAAAAATGAGTGGGAAAAAAAACAAATAAACCAAAAAATCAGAGAATCCACAATTTCATCCAAGAGATTGAAAATAATGAGACAACATGCCAAAATCTATGAGATGTGGCCAAAGAAGTCGTTAGCAGAAATTTTATATCTCTAAATAGCTACATGAATAAAATAGAGAAAGAGATTAATGAATCAGACATGCAACTAAAAAAGTTTTTTAAAAGGGTACAAATTTAAAATCCCCGATTAAATATCCACTTTAAAATTCTGAAGCTCAAAGGATTAATATAATTGAAACTAAGAAAACATTGAAGTAACTAACAAAACTAAGAGTGAATTTTATTAAGGAACCAACAAAATAGATAAATCTTTGGTTAATTTGATTAGAAAAAGGAAAGAAAAAACGAAATTACCAACATCAAAAAAATGAAAAGGGTGAACTTATCACCAACAAAAAAAAGAAATTAAGGCAATAATTAGGAGCAATTTTGTCAACTCCATGCCAACCTTCCTAACAATCTAATCAAAATGGATGAATATTTACAAAAATATAAATAGCCCAGGTTAACAAAATTACAAATAAAATACTTAAATAGTCCCATTTTAGAAAAAGCAATTGAACAAGTGATTAATGAACTCCCTAAGAAAAAATCTCCAGGGCCAGATCGATTCAGTGATTGGTGAATTCTACCAAACATTTAAAGAACAATTAATTCAATACTATGTATACCATTTGGAAAAATAGATAAAGAAGTAGTCCTGCCAAATTCCTTCTATGATACAAATACAGATACTGATCTCTAAACCAGGAAGAGTCAAAACATAGAAAGAAAATTATAGACAATCTCTCTAATGAATATTGATGCAAATATTTTAAATGAAATATTAGCAAAAAAAGTAAATGTGAAGCAAAATACAGCAATTTATCAACAGGATAATATACTATGACCAAGTATGCTATATACCAGGAATGCAGGGCTGGTTCAATACCAAGAAAATTTTTGTCATAATCTACTACATCAAAAAGAGAGAGAGAGAGAGAGAGAGAGAAATCATATAATAATCTCAGTTATTGCAGAAAAACTTTTGACAAAATTCAGCATCCATTCCTATAAAAAATAACTTTAGAGAACACAGGGATAAATGGAGTTTTCTTTAAAATAATATCTATCTAAAACTAACAGCAAGCATTATTTGCAATGGAGAGAAGCTGAGCACATTCCCAATAGGATCAGTAGTGAAACAGTGATGCCCATTATCACCACTATTATCCAATATTGTACTAGAAATGCTGACTTTAGCAATAAAAGCAAAAAAAAAAGTCCTTTTGAAATTAAAGGAATTAGAATAGGCAATAAGAAGATAAAACTATGACTCTTTGCAAACAATATGATGATATACTTAGAGAATCCTAGAAAATCATCCAAAAATCTATTTGAAACAATTACAAGCTTTACCAACTTTGCATCATATAAAGTAAACTCACAAAAATCATCAACATTTCTATATATTTGAGTGTCTACCTGCCAAGACAAACTCAGGAACTATATGAACACAATTACAAAACACTTCTTACACAAATAAAATCAGATCTAAACAATTGGAAAAATATCAATTTTTCATGGGTAGGCTGAGCTAATATAATAAAAATGACAATTTTGCCCAAAATAGCCTACTTGTTCAGGGCCATACAATCAAACTGTCAAAAACTTATTTTATAGAGCTAGAAAGCATAACAGAATTCATCTGAAAGAACAGAAGGGCAAGAATATCAAAGTAATTAATGAAAAAATACAAAGGATGATGGCTTAGCAGTATCAGACCTAAAATTATATCATAAAGAAGCAGTAATCAAAACAACTAGGTACATTGGAATAGATTAGATACACATGACACAATAATCAAGGCCTATAGTAATTTAGTATTTGATAAATCCCCAAACTTCAGCTTCTGGGATAAGAACTGACTATTTTACAAAAAATGCTGGGAAAACTGGAAAATAATGTCAGAAAATCAGCATGGACCTACATCTCACACCACATACCAAAATAAAATCAAAATGAGTACATTATTTGGGAATAAAGGGTAATATTAAAAACAAATTAAGAGAGCAAAGGATAATTTATCTTTCAGATCTTTGGAGAATGGATGAATTTATGACCAAAGAAGGACCAGAGAATATGAAATGCAAAATGAACAACTTCAATCACATTAAATTAAAAAGGTTTTGCACAGACAAAACTAACACAAACAAGATTAAAAGGGAAATACAAAGCTGGGGAAAATTTTATATAGCGAATGTTTCTAATAAAGATCTCACTGCTAAAATATATTTTTAAAAAACTGTTAAATTTATAAAAATATAAGTCTTTCCCAAAGTGGTCAAAAGATATGAACAGAATTTTCAGATGACAAAATTAAAGTCATCTATAGTCATATGAAAAAATGCTCTAAATCACTCTTTTTTAGAGGAATGCAAATTAAAACAACTTTGGAGAACCACCTCATACCTCTCAGATTGGCTAAGATGACAGGAAAAGATAATAATAAATGTTGGATGGGATGTGGGACAACTAGGAGACTAATGCATTGTTGGTAGAGTTGTGAAATGATACAAGCATTCTGGAAAGCAATCTGGAACTGTGCCCAAAGGACTATAAAACTGTGCATCCCTTTGATCCAGCAGTGTTCCTACTGAGTTTGTATCCCAAGGAAATCATAAAGGAGGGAAAAGGACCCACATGTGAAAAAATGTTTGTAGCTGGTTTTTTTGTTTTGTTTTGTTTTGTTTTGTTTTGTTTTGTTTTTTGTTTTGTTTTGTTTTTTTGTGGTAACAAAGAATTGGAATAGGAATAGATGCCCATCAATTGGGGAATAGCCGAATAAGCTGTGATATGTGAAAGTAATGGAATATTATTGTTCTATAAAAAATGATGAACAAGCTGATTTTAGAAAGGCCTGGAAAGATTTATATAAATTGATAAATTTACATAAATTGAGAAAAACAAGCAGAATCAGGAATATTGTACAACACACTGTACAAACATACTATAGGAATAGGGAAGACCAGGATTCATCTTCAGAGAAGAACACTGAGGTTAAAAAACAAACAAACAAACAAAAAAAAACCTTCTGCCCCAAAGAGTAACCTTAAAGGGCTCCCTGCCCAGAAAAGAATTTATAGAAGAGCTCATAAAAGAATTTAAAAGTCAAATAACAGATGAAGAACAACTAAAAGAAATAAAATAAAAAAACATCCAAGAAAAACAAGATTATGAAAAAAAAAAGTTAACCAACTAGAAAAAGACAGAGTCTTAAAGATGAAAATAACTCTTAAAATTAGAAATGGGTAAGGGAAAGACAGTAAAACTGTAAGAGACCAAGAAATACAAAACCATATAAAAATGTAAAAATAGAACAGGATGTGAAGCATTTAAAAAGAAAAACAGCAGATTTAGAGAACAGATCAAGAAAAGAAAAATCAAAGAATAATTTGACTCCCTAAAACCTGTGACCAAAAAAAGAACCATGATACAATAATGCCAAAAAAAACCTGACAAAATTGTCCTAGAGTTTCAGAACATGAGGGAAAAGTAGAAATAGAAAAAATCCACTGATTATAACCTCAAAAATATCCTTTGTGGAAAACACATAAGAATATTATTGCCAAACTTTGAAACCCCCAGGTCAAAAAGAAAATTCTGCAAGAAACAAAAAAATTTCAAATGTGCTGGAGCTATAATTAGAATTATACAGGACTTATCAGCAGTCACAATAAAGGACCAAGAAAAGTCCCAGAATCATATACATCAACAATCAAAAGAACTAGGCCTGTGGCCAAAAATATATCCAGCAAAATTTTCCATGAAATTGAATGAAAAAAAAAAAGGACATTCAATGAACTTGCAGATTTCTAGGACTTTCTTTCAACCCAAACCCAGACTCAATAAAAAATGTAACATAGAGGAGCCAATATCAAAGATCTGTCTCAAGAAACAACATGGGCAAATTGTTTATGATTTTTCCATGGAAATATATACCACATGTTTAAGATTGATATCCGCAAATGGGTGGCTCAAAAGAAAGATTGAGGCATAGTTGAGTAGAGTAAAAGAGCAAAGTCATCTACAAAAAGACAAAAATGGTTATTATGTCATATAAATGAGGTGCAGAGGAAGAATAAACATAGAATCATTAGAAAGGGGAAGGAGGACTCATAGTTCTGAAAACCTACTCACATTGAAATGGGTTAAATAGACAATACTACATATATACCATAAACGATATAGCACCCTCCAAAATCTATAAAGAAATAATGGGAGGATGAGGGTGGAAGGGGAAGCAAACGGGGAGAGAAGAAGACAAGGGAAGAATCCATTCCCTTCAAGGGGAGGTTAAGTAATAGCAAGACAAATTAAGGAACAGATTTATAGCAGAAAAATTAGTAGGAATAGGAAAGAAGAGAAAAATCAAACTTTAAGATTCAATTAAGAGAGAACTCTACATTATATGTTAGCCATACTGATTTTGTTTTGGATATACGTTTGCATGTGGGTGGATACATGTGTATATATATGTGTGTCTGTGTGAGAGAGAGAATATGTATGTAGGAGGTAAGTATGTGTACATATATGTATATACATGTATGTATGTGTATATACATACATGTGTAAATATATATAACATATATCTATGCTTAATTATAGCCTGCTTGGAGGAGGTGGATGACATGAAAGGGGGAAAAAAGAATAAAGTAAAAAAAGAAAAAGTACAAAGCAGTGAACAAAAGAGTAACTACAAGGAAGCAAAGAAAAAATGTACACTCATGAATATAATTTCTTCTGCTATTATATATCCTTTCTTAAACTGGTGATTTATCATTATATTGTTTAAAATATGTATATACAAATATATATATATATAGTTAATCTTTTTTAGACAATTTTGTTATTTTTAGAATCTACTGAACTTTGCTTCAATCTTTCTTTTGAGATACCCAATTGCTGATATCAATCTTAAACATATGGTATATATTTTTGCGTAAAAACATAAACAATTTGTCCATATTAAGTTTCTTGAAATTGATCTTTGACATTGGTTTCTGTATTTTAAATTTTCTATTGAGTTTGGGTTTGATTGAAATAAGTTGAATTTGGTTGCAAGTTCACTGAATGTCCATTTTATTTCATTCAAGATTATGGAAAAGTAAATCCTCCCTGAATTTCTGCTGTGTACAAGACAATGTTCTTTTTTGTTTTGTTTCCTGTCCAGATCCTATCACCAGGGATAGCTGGGGGTCTTACCATTACCAGTCTCCAGAGTACTACTGGACACGGCCAACAGAGAAGACAGCTTTATTGCCAATCAGTTACATGTTCAGGAACTCCTCCCTGCCTGCCCACCTACCTCCTTTTATATACCTTATAGCTCTCAGTGCCCCACATAGACCTAAAGAAATGTAGCCAAGTTAAAGCTGGGGAGGGTCTCCTCAGTTCTTTGTGCTCACATCTGCACATTCATCTCTGGTCAAGGTATTTTCATGTATAACAGCAAACACTCTGAAGTCCTCAGCAATGGTCAATGATCATAGTCTCAGTTTGATGGGAAACAGGCCCTGAGTACACTAGTCTTGCTGGTACCCATTCTATTCAATGCTGCTATCCATCAACCTGATAAATTGACCCTGCACTAACCCAGTTTGGTATTTTCTCATTTTCTCAGGTTAAGCCTCAACAAGGCCCTTAACAGTTTCCCTTTTCTGTTTTTCTTTAAATCAGCTTTTTTAAAGGTATATCAATAAGGAGGCTTGTATTTTCTATATTAAAAATGGAAAAGAAATGATAAGGTTCTATTAGTGGTTAACTAAAACTTAGTAAGTTCACAGACCCCCTATATAATTGACTCACAGATGCCTGACTTCATAGACTCTAAGCCAAGGACTCCTTGTCTAGACATTTAGAAGCCCCAATCTTTCACTAATTATCTTAAAGTCTTTTGTAATTATCTTTGTGCATACTAATATTATTCAAATAATACATGATAAGTAGCCTCCTATTTTATTGACTACTTCTCATCCATGTCCCCCCAACCATGACTTTATATGAATTATCTGTCCCCACCTTCAGTATCCTTTAGTTAATATCAGAAGATCTGATTTGTTCACACTGGCAATCTCAGAAATCATTCCATATGATTGTGAATAAATGGGCGTTGGTTATTTGAATAAGAATGATTATTCTCACTAAGCCAGATTCTCCTAATCTATAATCTACTCAATATTTTTGGAATGAGCAGAAAGAACATTCATTTTATCTGGTTCCTAAAGTGCCATTTAGTAAATTCATTTTACTGTGTGATGGAGGAGCCATAAGACTACTGGAAAGTAGGGCTAGCTGAGATCCTTCTCCTTCACAGTAAGGGATGTATTCAGAGAATGAATGTCTTTGCTGTATCTAAAAAGATGAAGATGTACTGAGCCATGTTCTGCCTTGTACTTTAGCTGTTATCTTATTGTAAGTAGGTCTATTTGGAAGCTACATTAATTCCTTCACACTCTTCTCCAGTGTATCATTTAGAGAAATTTGCCATTTAGCAAATTACTAATGCTAGCCCTAAATTAGTCTAAATAGTTCCCCAAAGACCTGAAGATTTGATACCAAGGGGCCTCCTTTAAATATTCAATCTGTCTAATAGGGAGTAAACCCTGGGATGCAATAATCATTACTACTGGGAGAAAGAGAGTACACTAGTCAGCCTGGAATGGTGGAAACTTTGCTTGCCTGTATCGTTACCAGAGAGAATCTCTGAGCCACAAAACAAAACACCACCAGCAAGAACTGAAACAAATTATGGAATCAGGGACTTCACTAGCAATTCCAGTGCCTAGGGTAAAAGCATTACAAGTAAACAAGTAAAAATGTAGAAAGAGCAAAAACCTCAAGTCTCAAGATCTAAAACATCATGAATTTGGGAAATGGATAAAATTTATCATCTAGTCAACAGAGAACAATGGAAAGAACTCTCAAAGTAGCATAAATAATAAATATTTATTAAATACCTATTATGTTCCAAGTATGATGCTAAGCCTTGAAGAGTCCCTGCAATCAAGGAGCTTATAATTTAATGAAGAAAACATGAAAACAAATCTATAGAAATATCTATATGTAGAATAAAGTGGAAATAGTTAGTGAATTTATAAACATTTATTAAATGCCTACTATGTCCCAGGCAGTTAATTAAGCTAGAAGCAGCCAGATGACTCATTGGATAGAGTGCTGGGCCTGGAATCAGGAACACCTAAGTTCAAATCTAGTTACTAGCTACATGAGCTTGGACAAGTCACAATTCCGTTTGACTAACCCTTTGGAAAAGGAAATGGCTGTACAACAATGATAAATGTGGAAATATGTATACATATATTCAATTTGTCAAGTATTTTATCATAATTAACATGTAGTGGATATCCTGCCATCTAGGGGAGGGGTGGGAAGTAGGGGGGAAAATTTGTAACAGAAAGCTTGTAAGGGTTAATGTTGAAGAATTACCCATACATATGTTTTGCAAATAAACAAAAAATAAATTTAAAAAAAAAAGGAAATGGCAAATCACTTTAGTCTTTGTCCCAAGAAAATCCCACAAAGTCACAGTCACAAAGAGTCAGACAGGGCTGAACAACTGAACAAAACATGTGTCATGTATTAGGGACATGAAAAGAGGCATAAGTCATTTCCTGATCTCAAGGAGCTGTTTGATCCTGGAGGTGATAGGGTGGTAGTAGTGTCAGAGGACAGGAAATTGGACATATTCAAGAGATGCTAAAAAAGTAAAACCAATAGACCTTGGTAACAGATTGGCTGTGGATAGGCTAGAGAGAATAGGGAATAGATAACATCTAATTTGAGACTCTGGGTACCTGGGAAGATGGAATGCCTTCAACAATAAGGAAGTTAGAAAATGAGGAAAATTGGGGGATGGAGGGGTAGAGAAGATAATAAGTTCCAATTTGAACATGTTGAATTTAACATGTCTATGGGACATCTAGTTTGAAATGTTTAATAGGCAACTAGAGATTTAAGTATGAGGATCAGCTTAGAGGTTAGTGATAGAGAAGCAGATTTGAAAATCATCAAAGAGATGACAATTAAATCCAAGGGAGATGGTATCATTAAGTGAAATAGTTTAGAGGGAGAAAAAAAAAGGGCCCCAGACAGTTCTTCATGGTTAGAAAAAGTGAGCTAGATGAAAATCTAACAAAGGATACTAGAAAGAAGTAATTAGATAGGTAGTAAGAGAACAAAGAGAGAAGAGTTCCTGAAAATCTAGAGAGGAGAGTCAATGAGGAGAGGATTATTGAAAGATTCAAAGAATACAGAGAAGTCAAGAAGGCTTACTTTCAAAAATCTGGCTTTGTCTTTACTTTACTATGTAAAATTGGGCATTCCCCTGAATCTCAGTTTCCTTACATGGGATATAGGATAATAATATATACAATGTAGTAGCAGATAAAAAGTCAACTTTTGTCTGTGACATATACTATCTATATATCTTAATGTCTCAATATGTCTTTAATGGTTGAAGTAACATAGTACTTGACAGTTTACATTGGTAGAGAAAGAGTTTCTTTCCTGGGAGCTCCTATACCAATGAAATCATATATTAGCAAAAAAAATATATATTCTTACTGAGATACAGGGCAGCTCTAAACAGTATTTTGTAAATTTTAAAACATTATGTAAATTCATATTATTAATATCTAAATGTTCAGGTTTGTGATAAAAATCAAATTGGATTTAAGGCACTTTTTAAACCATAAAATGTTATTGTGACATGTATATTTCTTTACATTTATAAAATCATTCCATGTCTACCATCTTACTTATCTCCCAGAATCTGAAGATTCAGGTATATTTTTCTCCATTTTATCCAAGGCTCAAATTCATTTGCCTTACTTAGTTCATCCATTACTAATGGATGGAAAAAAATGCATTGAAATCTACTAGATCCAAGACAAGATATGTGGGTTTCATAGAGCATCAAATATTGCTTCTTGAGATGTTGGCTCCAAGGGCTGGGCTAAAAGCAAAATGTCCCAAAGATAGCTTAAACTTAACATGTTACTACCTCTTCCTATCCCTCTGTCCCCCAAAAAATCCTCACTTCCTATTATAACCTTGGGATCATTCTCAACTCTTCAATTTCCCTCATCCACTATTGCAATCAGTTTTCAAATCTTGATGACTGTTACACACCTCCAAAAAATCTATCCCATTTACTTGATTCACCTGGCAGACATCTGAGTTCAAATACTCTATGCTTCTCACATAAACTGCTTTAAAAAACTTCTAATTTATCTCCCTGCTAATAACTTCTGTCCCCTTCAATATATCTTCCACAAAGCTGACAATTATTTCTAAAGCACACATATGACTATGTCAATCCTCTCCCAAAAATATCTTATAAGTTTATTGTCTCCACTTCTTTGGTATTTTAAGACCTCTGTAATCTGCTTCTAATTTATCTTTTCATACTGCAAATTATTCCCTTTCACACATACTGCTTTCTAGTCAAAATGACTACTTGTTCTTCCCTATATGTGATAATCATTCCTATCTCTATTCTTATGTATTCCCTCCTCATCTCTGTCTCTTGCATGTCTTGCTCCTTTTATAAAGACAATGTAAACTGCTTGAGGGCAAGAGCTCCTTCATTTTTGTATTCATATTCCTTCTGTCTAGCATGTACTTATAAGCACTTAATAAATAGATGACTGATTCAGTTCAAATGTCATTTCACACATAAATGTAATCCTAAACTCTTCATTTCAGTGATTTCATTTGGTAGACAATGGCCCAATGGCTGAAAGATTTTGTATTAAAAATTATTTAATGGTGCCTGAAGCAGTAAATACCTAATACAAATATGCACATGTACATGTTTCCCTCCATGACAGAAAGAATATACACATTTGAAGCACTGGAGACTTGTTTCCACAGCAGTTAAAAATGGTCATAATTATATGCCCAACAATTTTAGTGTTCATACATTAATCATATCAAACTATGATTTAATCTAAGAACAATGTGTTCTTGCACCTTTTCAACCTCTCATTAACTTGTTTCCAAGCTGCCACAAGGACTCAGAAGTTGAATACAAAGTGATTTCCAAATCTTGGTCAGATGCATGTATATACCCTCATTTGCAAGGGAGCTTTTAAATTTTTCTTACCATTTTTATTACATATTTGAGTAAGAAGCATTTTTTATCTTATTCTTATTTTAAATCAAATATAAAAATCAATTTAACATGGAATTAGATTTAAGAGGTTTTTTTTTCTGGTATTGATCCAAATATTTCAAGTATTTCTTCAAATAAAAAAGCCCAACATGAAAAGCATTTATGTGATGATTATTATGTTAAATATCTTGAGGGTTATAACATTTATTTAAAATATTTTTAATTCAAAAAAATTTACAAAGAAAGAAATTTAAAGTGAAGTCTTGTAGATAATAGTAATCATATGAAATCTTTCTGGATTACTTCTTTCAATTATTGCAGAAAGTCCTACATAAAATATTCATATAGTTTTATAATTAAAATTCTATAATTGTATATTTAGAGTTTTCATAATTATTCCTAAAATGAAATTTTATATTTCATAATTTTAATTACATAATATAAATTTTAATTTAAAGCTTTTGGGACAAATTTTATTACTGAAGTTATTACAAATACTTAATGAATAAATCTTAAAGAATATCATGAGCAGTATACTAAGTTACCCCAAAGGATTCACAACACATTTTTCTTGTTGTTGTTGAATAGGAGTTGTGGAACAAAAAATGGTGGAAAATACTATTCCAGTTAGTATTCTTACTGCCTGAAAAATTACTGTGTATTCACTTTATATATAATTTGTACTTAATTTATATATGTGTGTGTATGTGCTTCTCCACACAGCAGTAGAAAGATAGATAAATTATTTATTAAGTGCTTACTATGCACAGAGTGATGGGAAAAAATACAAACAAAAGAGACACTGAAATATAAAATCCTTAAAAGCATCACTATATAATTTTTGTCTTATCTCTAGAACCTAGAACGGCACTTGGCATTTAAATGGTATTTCAAAACCAAGATGATAGCTTTCCAAAAAATATCAAACTAGAACCTCGGTTTCCCAGACCCTGGAAAGGGACTTAAGGCTCATACATAAAAGAATAAGCAACAATTTTCAAAAAGAAATTCTGACATTATTTAGTATTTCATGAGTACATTTTTTTTTCAATGAGCCTTTGTGAAATTTAAAGCCAGGCATATTCATTTAGATAATTATTTTTCTTGAAATCTTTTTAGTCATAATTTGGTCTTTTGAATTTACCTATCTTTACATATAGAAGACATTTAAGAACCAAAGGGAACAACATATTAGAGAATATTGGGGTGAAGGTCAAAAGAAGAAAAAATAGAAGTGATTATGGTATACTATAGAACACCTGATAAAAAAGGAGACACTAATTCTAAAGAATTTGAAAAACAAATGACTAATCTGGCACAGAGATACGATAGAGTAGTAAGGACTTTGATTATTTTAACTTCTATTATATTAACTTCTATTAAGGATTATTCTTTTTCTGACAAAATTTGCATTGCTAATAGGCCTTGATTTGCTTTGATAGAAGAGCAAACAAGAGAAAAATGTTTTTTATCTGATACACACAGTTCTACTTGGTCCAATGGAGAAGAACAAAGAGCAACCAGTAGAAGTTTCAAAAAGGCAAATAAGGGAGAAAAACTACTCAGCAATTAATGAAATGGAATATTTTGGAAAATAGTTCCACTTGAAAGGTTTTCAAGCAAAATCCAAAAGACCATTTTTTAGGATGTTGTAAGAGTTCTTGTTATATATAGATATCCATATTCCTGAGAGTTTCTTTAATTATTTTAATCCTATAAACTCCAAAAACCCAAGTTGTGGGTGACTCAACCCACAAAGAGATGCATGTTACACCTAATAAGCTTTAGTATCTCCCCAATTAGAACTACTCTATAACATTATTTATGAAAATTTTCCAGGAAATGTATGTTTGGAAAAAGAGAAGACCAATGAAACAATAAAATTGAAAATAGCCCAAGATCTTCATGCAATGATAAAAGACAAAAAGGAGGCCTCCATTGAATAAGATTCAATATTAAATTTATGAAAGGATATGAGAAAGATTAGATGCTTATGAACTATACTGCTAAAAAAGTATCCCCATCAATATAATTACATATCCAGAAATTCCTTTGCATGAGGGAAGCAAAATAATCAAACTATCAAAAGTCCCATCATGCTCATAGTGTAGAAAATGGAAGTATATTCAATATTAAATTGTCACATAACATTTTTATCTTATTTGATATTTAAATATAAGGGACCCACATGTGCAAAAATATTTGTGGCAGCCCTTTTTGTAGTGGCAGGGAATTGGAAACTGAGTGGATGCTTATCGGTTGGAGAATGGTTGAATAAATTATGGTATATGAATATTATGGAATATTATTTTTCTTACAGAACAATAATTTTTCTTACAGAAATGACCAGCAAGACGATTTCAGAGAGGCCTGGAAAGACTTGCATGAATTGATGCTGAGTGAAATAAGCAGAACCAGGAGATCATTGTACACGGCAACAACAACACTATATGATGATCAATTCTGATGGACATGGCTCTCTTCAACAATGAAATGTTTCAAACCAGTTCCAATTGTTCAGTAAAGAAGGCTATATACAACCAGAGAGAGGACTGTAGGTACTGAGTGTGGGTGGATCACAACATAGTATTTTCACCTTTTTTGTTACTATTTGCTTGCATTTTTCCCCTCACATTTTTTCCTTTGTCACTTGATTTTTTTGTGCAGCAGGATAAATGTGGAAATATATATAGAAGAATTGTACATGTTTAACATATATTGGATTATTTGCTGCCTAGGGGAGGGGATGGGGTGAAGGGAGAGAAAAAATTTGGAACACAAAATTTTACAAGAGTGAATGTTGAAAACTATCTTTGCATGTATTTTTAAAATAAAAAGCTATTATTTTTTAAAAATGAAAGATGGGTAGGTATATAACAATCAAAATGGGAGTAGAGGAACAGCTTCAAGAATAAGGAGCAGTGTAAGTAAAGGAATGAATGAATGAATGAATGAATGAATGAATGAAAAAGCATTTATTGAGCACTTTTGAGACAGCAGGGTCTCTTCAGAAGGAAACAATTGTTCGCTCTGAAGGATATAGAAGAGAAACAGAGTACCATGATGAAAAAACCTGGAAAGGTATGGTGGTACCACAGAGGCAGCAGCAGGATTTATGTGTATATTTCTGTAAAATTCTCTTTGTTTATGTATGTGTTAGAATCAGTGCTAAATTTAAAGTGAGGAAAATACAGGTTCAAATCCTATCTCTGACACTTCCTAATTACCTGAACATAGGCAAGTCACTTAATTCTGAATCCCAAGCAATCAACATACTGACATTTTATAAGAATGGCAGAAGGATCAGGGAGGCAAATAGTGAGTTTGCACTTGGGGCCTGCCAAGAATTTCTCCCTTGAAGATTCATGACTGACCTGCTTATACCCTTCCTCGCTGCTAATATGTTTTACAGTGATTTATTCTAATCTGCTCCTGGGCCAATCAAACCTGTGCAATGATTTGAAAGCAAAACTTTCAATATCTACCTCAAACTTAAGTTTGAATACATGATCATAATGAAACTTGTCTTCACGTTTTTTTTAAGATTAACTCTTCCTTATTATCAGCTTCTCACCCCACCTCCAACCCCAAGCTTGTACATGGTGGGGACAGGGGTAAAATTTGTAACGGAAAGCTTTGTAAAGATCAATGCTGAGGAACTACCTATACATATGTTATGCAAATAAAAAGCTTTAATAAAAAAAATTGTAATTTATAAAGCACTTCTGGAAGATAACTGAGTTCAAATGTATGCAACTTTTGTCTAAAATCTGTCTTCTGAGGGAAGGGTCTTCCTTTATTAAAGATTTCAGAATAAATCTTATGCTTTAAACTGAAAAAATAAATAAATAAATAAAGCACTGCTAAAGAATCTGACCATTTGCAAAGACTACTTTTCCTGCCATTTTATCATATCTACCATCCTCCAGATATTCAATAATTAGTTAAAACAAACAAAAAATAATAATAATGAAGGTCTTCTGACATATCATTTGCAAGACTGAATAGTTTTTATATCAGAAGGAAAACTCTCATTTACTAGGAAGGATTCATTTTCCTGTTGCCTGGTAGAACTCAAAATGATTGCTGTACTGTTTGACAATGTGACCTGATGCAGAATTTCCAGCGTGCTTTAATATAGAGAGATGCAATCCATACCAATAATCCTCAGAGACCAGAGTCAAGCTGGTCTCTACCTGGAGACAGACTGCCAAATCAGATCTCCAGTCCAAAATGGTCATTTCAAAGCAATCTGGGACTTTTTTACTTTATTTTTATAGTCCAAAGGCCATTTTTTCCCTTGGGATTCATCATTTTAAACATCAGAAATGAAGCCTGGAAAAACAGATTACACATTTAAGAATATTGAAAATTCAGGTCTTTAGAGAATAAGCAATTACCAGTATTAGGAAAACTATTCAAAATTATCATATTTTATTGAAATACCATAATTTTGTGAAATTAAAAGAATTTTTTTGGAGAACTACTAATAATTCTACCTAATCAAAGTAATTCAAATGGTAGGAATGACTACAAATCATGCCACAGATTTTTTTTTCAAATCAAACTTCTTTGAATAAATGGTTTAAGTGTACATCACTGGACTAAGTTTATTTATTTTTTCTTAAGAAAAATGTTCTAAGGATTATACTCTTGTGAATGCATAAAGCTAAGTTTTGTTATTAAATATTAGACCCTTTTAAATTCATGAAAGTTTCAAATCCTTATCTACAAATAACAACAATTGATTGCTGAGTTGCCCCCTAATCATATATAATATCCCAGTTAGTGACTGACTGAGGAAGACTATGGATTCAGGTCTTCCTGAATATAAGGCAAATTCTCTATCAACTATGTCAGGATAACAGTGTAATAAGATCTTTTAAAATTGAACATAATTTACTTATTATTTTATTTTAAATATTTATTATTTATTAATTTAAGATATTTGATATTTTTTTATTAAAGATTATTTATTTAGGATATCCATAGAATAGTTTGTTTTGGTGGGTGGTAGGGAGGAATGAGCATTATGATTTATAGTAAGTGTAATAGTAAAAGTTATTTAACAATTATAACAAATTACCTCAAAGTTTTGATGAGCCATAAGAAAGCACTTGGCAACACCAAAAGGTAGGGCAAAGTTGGGAATCTTTATTCCCATGTCTCTGTCTCTCTTATATAAGCATTAATATTGCCTCTTTTCACACTAAGATTAAGTCCCTGAATAGTAAACAAATCTTGAAGACATCTTACTAAGTTTTGTTTTGTCTTGATAGTATGTTCATAGAATTAGTCAAAAATGCAAAAGAAGATGGATGGTAATTTTACTTAGAACCTCTGTGGATACTCATTTTAATTTTTTTTCACTTTTACTTATTGCCCTCACTGACCCAAATTTTCCTTTTAAAACTATTCAGATTATTGCTAGATAGGAACTATTATCTTTTCTAAACATGGTATTGTGGCATAGAACTGGATTCAAATCCTTCTGATGCAGATCAGCTGCATGAATAAGATACCTGATATTTCATTGCTTTAGGCCAATGCTTCATAAATTTTGTGTGTGTGTATATGGATGTCCATAAATATATATATTTATGTGTATACATATATATAAACAAGGACTTTGAGATGTGTATATAAATACTATCAAAGAGATTATAACTGATAAAATTTTAAAATATTACTACTAAATATTAATATTTAATATCAATAAAATATTAATAATATAATTGCTTTAAGCAATAATAATAAACCTGTTGGATATTAGCATAATTGGCTTTTTTTTTTTTGCAGAGGCAATTGGGGTTAAATGACTTAGTGACTTGCCCAGGGTCACACAGCTAAAGAGTATTAAGTGTCTGAGGTCAAATTTGAACTCAGGTCATCCTGACTTCAGAACTGGTACTCTATCCACTGCACCACCTAACTTCCCCCCCATAATTGATTTTTTTTATGAAAAATAACTATCTTTTCAAAACAAAAAAATGATGAATAGTATTGTTTTATATATATTTTTGCAAGTATCTTTAATGTCTGCCTTAAGAGAGTGGGATTCTCATATCTCCTTCTGCATTAAACCTGTTACAAAACACACTTTTGTTGAAGTATTCAAGTCTTTCTCTCTCATGTAGTTGGAAAAAGGTGGAGTGCATTAATAGGAAAATAGTATCTTGATATCATTAAGACAAAATGCACTTATAAACTTCTTGAAAGATCTCCAGAACAACACGTGGAGAAATACTGACTGTCCTAGGCAACTCCCTGAGATTATAAATGGTAAAGCAAGTGTCATATTAGTAAAGGGAGTCAGCTTATCTGGGATCTCCCTAAAATAATGAAATAAAAGTTCTGTAATGCCTCAGTTTCCCTGGATTGTTGTTCCCCGGTTTCCCTGAATTATTAAACTATCTTCTGAATAAAATTTTTATGGCCACTCCCCACCCCTCCTGGCCATTAGGGCTGAGAAAATTAAAATCTGGAAGCTTTGCCCACTTTACATTCCAAAGAGTTATGCCCCGGTTAGCTTATCTCAAATGCCTGCAGGGATTTGTCCCTCCACTTCAGTCTCCTGCCCTCTACCTCCTTATCTGGACGCCCATCCTGTCAGGACTAAAGTTATGATGCTTTCCTAGAATTATGGCTTACTCAGTGTTCCCCCCCTTGCCTTTGTTTCCCTTATAGCTGGAGCCCTATAAAAGGTCTGTGTCTTAACTGCTAGGGGGTCAGACATCTTTTGGACAAATCCTGTCTGATGGCCTAGCCCAAATTCTCCACTATTAAAATATTATAAACTAATCTTTGTCTTGCCTCAGTTTCTTCAGCATTACAGTTCAGCCTCTAAAACAGCTACGTGGCCAAAGGCAGTTAGATGTTTCAGAATATAGAGCTACTGTGATGCTTTTGGAATCAGGAAAACCTGAATTCAGATATAGCTTCAGATACTTCCTAGCTGTGTAGCCACAAACAAATCACCCAATCTCGCTCTGCCTCAATTCACTCATTTATAAAATGGGGGTGAGAAAAGCATCTATGTTTCAGGGTTGTTGAGAGTATAAAATAAGTAAACATTTGTAAGTTTTCATCAAACCTTAAAGTGCTATTTAAAAATTTTAACTATTACTAACTATTCCTATCTAAAAATTAATTGTACACAAGGGTTCTTAACCTTTTTTAAATGTGTGGTGGATCTCTTTGACAGCCAGAACAAATCAAGGACCCATTCTAAGACCAACATTTAAAATGCATAAAATCAAATACATAAGACTATAAGAAAATCAATTTTATTAAATTAAGATGCAAGTTGTTCTCCCTATCATGGACCACTTAAAATCTATTTGTAGACTCTTTGGGGATCTATATACCGCCAGTTTAAGAATCACAGCTTGAGAACCATGGATGTGCTATAGAATTAAGAGAAAGTATTGAATAATTAATATTTGAAATCTCTTAGAAAGAAAAGATTTACTTATCTTAAAAACTTTTCAGGAGGATTCTGGGAAGATGGCAGAATAGATTGGTAAATTTCAAGCTCTCCAGATTTCCCCAACAAATAGAGTAAAATTGTGCCACACAAACTGGTGAAAAATCACTTGGGGCAGAAGAGGGGTCTTCCTGATACAACCCAAGAAGATCAGAAGAAAGTCCAGGGACTAAGGGATTAACCCATATGAAGTGCAAACACCTCTGGGCTAGCTCCACAGAAACACCAACTGTGGAGCCCTTGAGCTAGCTGGTGTGGCTGGAGCCTCAGCGGGAACCACAGAAACTTTTGCCTCCTGGACTGTTTATGGAGTCCAGATCTGAGTCCTGGAGAATTGAGGGAACCTTGGCTGATTGAGAAGGCCAGGCAAGGTTGTGCTGCAAAGTAGAAACATACTATGGGAACAGGCAAGAACAGGGTTCATCTTCAGAGGAAGACACGGAAGTAAAAAAAGCTTCTACTCCAAAGAGCAACATGAAATGGCTCCCTACCCTGAGAAAGTTCATAGAACTTTAAAAAGAATTTTAAAATCAAATGAGAAACATGGAAGAAAAACTAACTAAATAAATAAATAAAAACCAAATAAGAAAAACAAGAAGATTATGAAAAAAAAAAAGTTAACCAACTAGAAAAGGAGATATGGAGTCTCAAAGATAAAAATAATTCTGTGAAAATTAGAATTGGGCAAGGGGAAGCCAGTGAATCTATGAGAGAATAAGAAATAACAAAACAGATTCTAAAGAATGAAAAAATAGAACAGAATGTGAAACATAAGAAAAATTACAGATCTGGATAACAGATCAAGATGAAAAAATATAAGAATAATTGGACTGCCTGCAAATTGTGACACAAAAAAGTATCTTGACACAATAATCCAAGAAATAATCCAAGAAAATTGTCTCAGAGTGTTAGAAGAGGAGGGAAAAGTAAGAATAGGAAAAAATCCATGGATCACCACCTCACCAAGATCCTATGTGGAAAACACACAGGAACATTATTGCCAAATTTTGTCAAAGAAAAAATTTTGTAAGAAACAAGAAAAAAAATTAATTTGCTGGATTTACAATTAGAATTGTACAGGACTTATCAGCAGCCACAATAAAAGACCACAGGTCCCTGAATCATATCTACTGTCACTCCAAAGAGCTAAGCCTGTGGCCAAAAATATCATATCCAGCAAAATTATTTATAATATTGAACAAGAAAAAATAGATATTCAATGAACTTGCAGATTTTCAGGACTTTCTATCAACCACAACTTAAAAATTTAACATATAAAAGACAATACCAAAAATCACTTTCAATATGGATAAATTGTTATTTTTTTTACATGGGAAATAAATATCATATGTTTAAAATTGACATCAACAATAGGGCAGCTCAAAAGAAACATTGGGGTAGAGTTAAAATTAAAATAGTTAATTGTTAATAATTCACACAAATGAGGTGCAGACAAAGAATAGACACAGAGAAATTAGAGGGGGTTGGAAGGCTCATAGTTCTGAAAACCTACTCACATCCAGACTGGGTTAAATAGGCAACACTACATATATACCATGAAGGGTATATTATCCTCCAAATCTATAAAGAAATAAAGGGAGGATGGGCAACTGGGGAAGGAAAGGGTGAGGAAAGACGACAAGGGAAGGATCTATAGGTGGGGGGAAGTAATAGCAAGGCAGTTATGGAGCAGAGTTAAAGCAAAGAGTAGAGATAGGAAAGATATGTGGTGTGTATATATCTACATATGTATACAAAAATATATCATTTTTAACTATAACCTACTTGGGGTTTGTGGGGAGGAATGAAAGGGAGAAAAAAGAATAAAAAAGGTGTGCAGAAAAGAACAATTTGCAAGGAAGTAAAGATGGACATTTATAAATATAATTTCTTCTTCATGAATATAACTAATATGTATACTTTCTTGAACTGTTAATTTGTTGTTATGTATTTTGAATCTTCCCTAATGTTCTGTTGGGTACATGACAATGTTCTCTTTGGTTCAGTTTCATTATGTTTCATATTCCTTTTCTGTTTTTCTTTTTTTCTTATTCTATTTTTAATAAAATAATTTTAAGTAAATTTTTCAACATTTTATTCAAAAAGCAGGAACAGATACAGAACCAACTTTTCCCCTCTAAAAAGATAAATAATATTTCTCTGACATGGGAGATTTAAAGTGCTACTATTAGCACTTTATCTAACTATTTATAGGATAAAAAAAATAAATAGGATAACTATTTATCCTAAAATATATTTTCAAGTTTGATTCTACTATTAGCAACTCTAGGAGTTTTAGGGAGCTTTATGTTGTTTTTTTTGGTTTGTTTGTTTGTTTGTTTAAGCATGCTGTCTGATTACTATACCTGATGTCCTTCTACTAAGAATCCCAGATATATAAACTATTAAGGAGAAAAATCCAATTCCTACAACACAAAGTACATAATGTGGACCTAACTCTGAATCCATATGCAAATTGTGGTCTTCAAGGGGATGGCCTCTTCATTTTTGCAGTTAGCTAGTTACCTTCTTCTCTCAATATCCATCATTAACAACTATGAAACATAGTTTTATCATCCTTAGTTACATTAACTTTGGCAACAGAGAAAGCAAGTTAACTTTCTTTTTTGTGTGACAGCTATAGCCTTGCTCAGTTAGTGGAGGGTATATTTATAAGCAATGAAAATAGCATGTCAAGATTTCAATAGAGTTTGTAAGTATTATGGATGGGCAAGTATCTCTTACTAGACATGTCTGGAAATGATTTGTCCTCGGTAATGCAGAGGGATTATCCTATGCCAGGAAATGATATTGTCAAGAAACATTACTTAAAAATAGTTCTCCTTGGAAGTTAAATGTATGATGCTGGACAAAAATACGGTGCAGGCATTTCAAAATGTTAACACTATTTTGAAAATAACCTTTGAAGAGAAGGGAGATTATTAAAGTTCATCAGTAAGACAAAGCCTTAAATTTTGAGAATTTATATTGACTGGTACCTGCAGTATTGAAATCAGAGCATTGTTTTGTTTATGAAGCACATTTTTTACACAGACAGGAATTGTTAATGTAAGGGTCTGTGAACTCTTTTTAAAGAATTTTGAAAGCTGTATTTAAATATAATTGCTTTCCTTTGTAATTCTATATTTTTAATTTTATATGCATAAAAATTATTCTGAGAAGAGGTTCATAAATTGCACCTGTTAGACTGTCAAAAGAGTTTGTGAAACAAAAAAAGATTATTTCAATAGAGTTTTTCAATCATTCTCTTCCCTTGATATTCTCTTTTCCCTTGATTTTCAGGAATTCTATTCTGCCTTGGTTTTCTTCCTATCTATCTAATTAATTTCTGGGTAATTCCCACTAAATGTGGGTATCCCACAGGGTTCTCTCCTGGAGCCCTTTCTCTTCTCCTGCTATTCTATCACTTGGTGACCTTATCAGTTTTCATGGCTTCAAATATCATCATTCTACTGATGATTCTCAAACAACTCTACTGATTAAATCCCAAACTCAAGCAATCCACCAGCCCAAATCTCACTAGTAACAGGAATTATCCAAAGGAACCACCTCACCCAGAGATCCTACAGCATTTTATCTGAGATGAGGAATATATAACACATTGCCAATTAGTCCTAAATTTTTTTTAATGTCCTAATATTCTGTGTGATCCTGGGCAAGTCACTTAACCCAAATTGACTTTGTAAAAAAAAATTCCTAATATTTTGATATTAATTGATATTTCCATAATAATAGTGGAAAGAAATCATTCCCTTGCATTTAAAAGTAATTTAAAGCGTTGGGGTGGGATTGTCCTTACAAATCAGAATACTGGCAAGATGATAAGAATGATTTTCTACTCTCCTGCACTTTATAAACAATGTTTTAGTCTAACTTTTTTTTTCTTTTGAATATATCTCACCTCACTCAATGACAGTGATGAATATTTGCATGAAAACAATGAAAATTACCCTCTAATTATCTCAGATCCTCAGTTTCTTTTTCTGTAAAATAGTCTGGTTTGACAAGACAAATTGTAAAGTTTCCTGTTCATTTTAGATATTTTATAATGCTGATTCACCTCTATTATTACAGTTGGTGGAATGGGAACCAAGGCAGTAAATAATAAGAGCACAATCAAGCCAGAGCAAAGGAAGCTAGCAAGCAAGAATGCTAAGACCAAGTGAGTAGTTAGAAATGAAAAGATTCTGACAAAGGGAAACTGAGAAAGCATTATGTACAGTTACTGTAGGTGCTGAAAATTGCAGATCATGAATATAGAAGAACTTTATAGGGGAAAAAAGTTCCTTCAGTGACTACAGAATTCAATTTAATGATCATTTATCATGACCAGCTGTGCCTCCTCAGCAATGAAAAAAATGATCCTTATGGTATACTGATATTGATGATCTGTTTGCTATCTGGCCAGTTGACACTCTGGAAGTCACTTCAGTAATTCATTGATAGAAGCTCCTGCAGGGCAATATGCCCAAAAGCATATTCTCACTTATGGTCGTTTAGAATCCTGTACATTATTGCCTTGTAAGGAAGAATGTGAGTTTTCCCTGAAATCTATCATGCATCTTCCTGAGAGAAGAGTTAACCACTGTGAGGTACCTCTTTAGTCTATCTTTGGTTGTGCAAAGTGGTGTGGGGGACAAATAGACCCTAACTCAAAATTAACTTCTCAGAGACTTCTCCAGGTACAAATAGAAAGTTTGTTTATTTTGATTCTCCCCAGAAGTGGGGTAGTCCCTCCCCCAGAGGAGCTGGGGCAGGGAGGCCTATTTACAGAAGTAGGTAACAGGATTATATAGTTCAGGATTACAGAAACACATATTGGAGATTAGTTAATACTTTATTGATATTAATTGAAAGTTCAGAATCCGTAGATATGGATCCAGACTGCTGGGACTCTTGTCTCAAAGCACACAGTCCATTGTGAGTTAGACTGGCAGTCATTGCCAGCCGACTGGATCTCAAGCAGGTCCAGCAAATAGTAAATTTGGTCATAGCATTCTTATAGGATTTTGGGGAACAAAGGAGCTCACACGGCAGAAGGAGGGGTTGAGCACTTGGGGGGAGAGGGGGAGAGAATTGAGTTCCAGGAAGGACTATCAATTCAATTCTGACAGGTAGGGAGTAAAGGAAACTTGAGAAGGAACTGGGAGACAGGAAGTCTGAAGCCAAAAGATAAGGGGTACATTGAGGTGGACCATCTGGAGGTTTTATGACTCCTTTGGAATGTGAGTCCAATTATTTCTGATGTTCAGAAGGAAGGAAGTTGCTATTTTTGAGTAGAACAATCAAGGGAAACTAAGATATGGGAACTGTGGCATTAAGGGAAACATAGCAATTGAGGGAAACTGAGACATGGAACTGTGGCACAACAGTATGCAGGTGGGCCTTTGTGACACCATGGTCTTAGTTAAGCAATAAATGTTTTGAATATCTTTTGGGGGGTATATTATTAAGAAAAGGGGTTGATTAAGCAAAAGGTTAAATATTCCTAAACTACTAAACCATTCATCAAGATGATCTGGTTTGTTTTCAGGCATTCTTAGGGTTAGCTAAGTTGGAGATGTCTTCCATGCCATTACTCTTAGGAGAAGCAGTTGATCAAGGAGTCAAAAGGGTTATCTCAAACATTTCTGCTGGAAGAGCAAATCTTGCCCTTCTCCCAGAGTTCAATTATTAAACAGAACCTGAACTACCAAAGGTTATTATTCTGAGAAGTCCTCAGTTTCCCATTTCAATTCAGTGGGAAGGAACAGGAATAACTTGGGCTTGTTAGATTATTTCAGTGGATAGTCAAGGATTTATTTTATTGTCAGAGATGAGGTTATTGTCTGAGAACTTCTCCCCACCAATATTTACTAAATAATTACATCTAATGAAGTAGAAGGGTAGTCTTATGGAAAAGTAATCAAGGACTAAGAACCTGGATGATGAGGAAAATCATTTTACTTTGTTTACTGATGGTTAGAAGAGACATGAGCACAAGTAGCTTCAGCAGCCACTAATGTAGTAACAGGAGATAGTTACTTAAGTCAGTCAGTAAACCTTTATTAAGTACCTACTACTTATAGGTACTTAATATGCTAAACATTGAAAATACAAAGAAAGGCAAAAGATAATCCCTACCCTCAAAGAACTCACAAACCATAGGGGGAGATAACTTTTGAGTTATTTGAGCAGTAAAACAGAAGACTAAATATTTTATTTGATAACCAAAATCTCTCAAACTTCTGCATAAAGATCAAACAACTTCAGTTATTTCTATTGTTTGGGACAACCAGAATCTAAAGGAAAACTTAAAAAAAATGAACTGCTACTTTATTCTGAATTCAGTCCCTTTCCCCAATTTCCCACACTACTTACAGCAAGGCAACACTAAAAAAACAAAGGATTTCAGACACGGAGGTTTACAGCAAAATAAAACGCCACATCATTCACTCCTCACTCTCTTTTTCTAGTACCTACTCCATAGTAGGATAGTATATAGTATATAGTATGGATATATGGCATATTCTATGCCATATATCCATATTCCTCTTACTCCTGTTCAAAATTGCACCAGTTTTTGATTATAGGTAATAATGATAATAATTAGTATAATCATGGAATAAATATAGTTATAAACACAAGCAGAATGTTTTTGAGGTTCTCCATGGCAACAGTTTATTCTCTGGTCTCCATGGAGACCTTTATTGGCATCTTCTATTTATTCACATAATTTTACTCTCTTGCCTAAAGTCTGACCCAAGAATTAAGAATCTGAAGTCTTTCTCATTTTTCTTAAATCTGATATAAGAAATAGACAAAGCTTAAAATAGATATAAGAAAATGAATTCTACAGATATTACATGGCAGTTGATTGTTTTCTTTTACTTTAGGGCTAAATATGTGCACACAAAAAAATTACAATCTCAATCCTTAAAGAATTTAAATTCTTTATGATCTCCACTGAACTCTTCTATTATAAATTCAGCCTCCTTATTAGGAAAATAGAAATGGGTCAATAACCACAAAACCTTCCCTAGTTGGAACCTGGGGATTTCTTTTTTTTTTATTTTATTTGCATAACGTATGTGTGGGTAATTCTTCAACATTAACCCTTACATAGCTTTCTGTTACATATTTTTCCCCCAACTCCCCACCCCTCCCCTAGATGGCAGGATATCCACTACATGTTAATTGTGTTAAAATATTGGCAAATCGAATATATGTATACATATTTCCAAACTTATCATTGTTGTGCAAGAAAAATCTTATCTACACAAAAGATTTATCAGATAAAGGAAACACAATGTAAGCAAACATCAATCAAGGAGTATGAGAATGTTATGTTGTGGTCCACATTCCACATCCGTCTCTCTGGGTGTATATGGCTTTCTTCAGTGAACAATTGGAGGTGGTTTGAAACATTTCATTGTTGAAGAGAGCCATGTCCATCAGAATTGATCGTCATATAGTACTGTTGTTGCCATATATAATGATCTCCTGGTTCTGCTCATTTCACTCAGCATCAGTTCATATAAGTCTCTCCAAGCCTCTCTGAAATCATCTTGCTGGTCATTTCTTACAGAACAATAGTATTCCATAATATTCATATACCATAATTT
>JAJPUD010006388.1:115503-128125 GCA_023553655.1 Myrmecobius fasciatus
GCTTTAGAATTTAAATTTCTGCGTTTTGAATCTCCTGTCTCTGGCCTCCTTTGTTTGGTTCCACCCACTCACAGGTTAGAGGCCATTACAAATACTTAATAAAAAGGGTAAATGAGAAATTCTGTTTTAAGAGACATTTTTATCATAAATAGAACTTGTTCATACTCTCACCAGAACAGGATATGAGACATGACACCTTCAAATTTCCCTTTCCCAAAAGTACTATCTCAGAATCAAAGTGCCAGGCCTAGGGGAAAACATACTTTATACTTATGCCTTATTCTTCATTTCCCCAATTCATACTATTAATATTTTATAAAGTTGGAACCTTGCTTAAACAAAAACAGGAGCACAGCCCAGAAAGGCCACGAAAGGGACACTTACCATGTGAAGAAAAGTTAGAGTTAGAAAAAAAAAAAAGAGAAACATTTTTTTTTCCCTTTCCTAAAAAGTTGATCTCAGATCTTAGAGATTTACATGTAGATTGTATGCAATGGTATCTCTAAGTCAACTTGTTATTCTTGTCGCAAACCCCACAAACAAAATGACTTTTTCTATAAATGTGTGTGTGTATAATAGAGACTAGATAAAGAGGGCCACACATAAAATTCCATATCTCCATTACATACAATTTGTTTTTCTTTTTAAATATATGATAAAATGAACATATGGTAGCTGGAGAAGTCAGGAACAGTAATATTTTTAAGTTGAAGTCTGGACTCAGAAACTTACTAGCTGTATGATGTGGGGCATCATCCCTATTTGCCTCAGTTTCTCCATATGTAAAATGATTTGGAGAAGAAAATGGAAAATTATTCCAGTATCTTTGCCAAGAAAATCCCAAATGGAGTCAAAAAGAATCAGATACTACTAAAATCTCTGAACAAAAATAACAAATTGAACATGGATCCTTCAAAACTGTCCTGCTTCTTTCTGGTCTTTCTTCTATTACTTTTTGTGAATTTTCCAAAAATGCAGTTGTTCTTTTCCTCTTGGAATCTCTCTTTCTCCACCCTTTCACTATTCTGTCTTTGGAAAAAAAAAGAAAAGAAAAAATAAATGAATGGAGTCTTTTAAATAAAGTACAAGATGAAATCCTACTCTTCCTTTACTGCCTGCCTTATGGGACTTTGTAATACTCAGAAGTTACTTATTTCCTCAATAGCATGAGACCTAGGCTAAATGTGCTTCCGGATTGCTCTGTTTGAAACTACACTGATTTCAAGATTTCTTTAAGAGCTTGGAAAGTTGGGAGGCGGAGCCAAGATGGCAGAGTGAAAATGTGACTCTCTGCGTCCTCCTCCGATCTTCTCTCAAACCAACAATAAAATAACCCTCTGAACTTATGTTCAAGTCAACGAATCCAGAAATATTTGGACACTGCTTTCTGAAGAACTTGATATCAGGTTTGTCTAACTTGGACAGAGGGATAAACAGTGGACTCAGGTGTAGGCCAGAAGTGAGGGTGGGACTCAGCTCAGCTCATCCTGGCAGAAACTCCACACTCCAATCTCCAAACACCTGGAGTTTATCTGAGGCACTCGGGACACTCTGCCCTGATTGGGGGCAAGTGTTCTGGCAGACTTGCCTTGTTTAAGGAGGAATTCGGACTTAGTCCTAGGCCCCACCAGCCCAGGGCATTAAGTTAATTCGTCAAAGTGCCCCAGGGCAAAGATCTTCAGCCACCGTTTTTTCCAAGCCTTAAAGAGACATCCATGCTGTCTAAAAAAAAAATGAAGAAGCAAAAGAGAGCTCTCACCATAGACAGCTTTTATCAAGAGAAAGAAGGGATGACCCCAGATCCTGAGGTTCCTTTAGACAAAACTCCAAAGGAAGTTATTAAGGACCATCACTGGTCCCCTTTTCAAAAGGCCTTTCTGGAAGATTGCATAAAGAACCTCATAAGAGAGCTGGAGGATAAATGGGAAAATAAATTGAAATCAGTGCAAGAAGGATATGATGCCCTGCAAAAGAGATGTGAAAAAGACACCAATTTATTGAAAAATAAAATTAGTGAAGTGGAAAAAGCGTACCATGAAGAAAAAAATTGAATTGGCCAGTTACAAAAGGAGCTTAAAAAGATAACTGAAGAAAACAACACTTTAAAAATAAGAATTGAACAAATGCAAGTGAATGACTCAATAAGACTTCAAGAATCAGTCAAATAAAAACAAAAAAATGAAAAATTAGAAGAAAATATGAAATATATCCTAGGAAAACAATTGACTTGGAAAATAGATCTAGGCTAGACAATCTAAGGATTATTGGACTTCCTGAAAACCATGATGAAAAAAAGAATCTAAACACTATCTTCCAGGAAATCCTGAAAGAAAACTGCCCTGAGATTGTAGAATCAGAAGGCAAAATCACCATTGAAAGAATTCACTGATCACCTCCTGAAAGAGACCCCAAAATTAAAACCCCAAGGAATATCGTGGCTAAATTTCAGGACTATCACACCAAGGAAAAGATTCTGCTAGCAGCTAGAAAGAAACAATTCAAATACCGAGGATCAATAATCAGAATCACACAGGATCTGTCAGCCTCCACACTGAAGGATCTAAAGGGCCTGGAACCAGATATTCCGAAGGGCAAAGAACTTGGATTACAGCCAAGAATATCCTATCCAGCTAGAATGAGCATTATCCTCCAGGGAAGAAGATGGTCATTCAATGATATAGATGAATTTCACCTATTTCTAATGAAAAGACCAGATCTGAACAAAAAATTTGACCTCCAAACACAGAACTCAAGAGAAGCATAAAAAGGTAAAAAGGAAAGGACTCTTGAGAACTTTATTTCTACTATGGTGATACTTAAAGTTCGGGGGTATAATTAACTAGGTATTACTTTGATAATATGAAAAAGAGAACGAGAGGGGGAAAGGTTGTCATATTGGGAAAAAGAGGGAAAAAGTGGTAAAATAAGATCTAAAAAAAAAGGAGGTAAAAACAAGGTAAAATCTCTTGAAGAGGCAAAGAAAACCTAATATAATTGAGAGAAAGAGGGGAGGGAGATAAGCATTGTGTAAATCTTACTCTCATCAGGTTGGGTTCTAAAAGTGTATATCAGACACTTGATTTCACATAGAAACTTGTCTGTTGCTAGAGGGAAGTGGGAGGGAAAGGAGGAAAAAGAAAGGGATAAACTATTAGAAGGGAAAATAGAAGAATCAGGAGAAAGGAGTTAAAAAAAGGGGAGGGGATCTAAAGGGTGGTGGATTGTTTGGGAGAGGGGGTCATCAAAAGCAAAGTACTGAGAAGGGGGAAGGGAGAAAGGGGAAAGAAAAGGGGAAAACATAACTTGGGTAAATAAGATGGCAGGAAATAAAGAATTAGTTATTCTAACTGTGAATGTGAATGGGATGAACTCTCCCATAAAGCGGAAGCAGATATCAGACTGGATTAAAAACCAGAATCCCACAATATGTTGTATACAAGAAACACATCTAAAACATAGTGACACATATAGGATGAAGGTAAAAGGCTGGAGCAGAACCTATTATGCTTCAGGTGAACAAAAAAAAAGCAGAGGTAGCAATCCTTATCTCAGATCAAATAAAAGCCAAGATAGATCTAATCAAAAGAGATAAGGAAGGAAACTATATTTTATTAAAGGGTACCATAGATAATATAGCAATATCAATACTAAATATATACTCACCAAGTGCAATAGCATCCAAATTCCTAGGGGAGAAATTAAGAGAGATGCAAGAAGAAATAGACAGCCAAACTATACTAGTGGGGGATCTCAACCTTGCTCTCTCAGAATTAGATAAATCAAACCACAAAATAAACAAGAAAGAAACTAGGGAGATAAACCAATTGTTAGAAAAGTTAGGTATGATAGATCTATGGAGAAAGTTGAATGGAGAAAGTAGGGAGTTTACTTTTTTCTCAGCAGTCCATAGAATGTATACAAAAATTGACCATGTGTTAGGGCATAAAAACCTCAAAATCAAATGTAGAAAGGCAGAAATAGTAAATGCATCTTTTTCGGATCATGATGGAATAAAAATCACATGCAATATAAGGCCAGGAGAAAATAAACCAAAAGGTAATTGGAAATTAAATAATCTAATCCTGAAGAATGAATGGGTGAAAGAGCAAATCATAGACACAATCAATAATTTCATCCAGGAGAATGACAATAAGGAGACAACATACCAAAATTTGTGGGATACGGCCAAAGCTGTTATAAGGGGTAATTTTATATCTCTAGATGCTTACTTGCATAAAATAGAGAAAGAAAAGATCAAAGAATTGGGCTTATTATAATTTCATCCAGGAGAATGACAATGAGACAACATGCCAAAATTTGTGGGATGTGGCCAAAACGCTTATAAGGGGCAATTTTATATCTCTAGATGCTTACTTGCATAAAATAGAGAAAGAAAAGATCACTGAATTGGGCTTATTATTAAAAAAAACTAGAAAAAGAACAAATTAAAAACCCTCAATTAAATACAAATTGGAAATTCTAAAAATAAAAGGAGAGATTAATAAAATTGAAAATAAGAAAACTATTGAATTAATAAATAAAACTAAGAATTGGTTCTACGAAAAAACTAACAAAATAGATAAGCTTTTAGTTAATTTGATAAGAAAAAGGAAAGAGGAAAATCAAATTGTTAGTCTCAAGAATAATAAGGGAGAACTTTCCTCCAATGAAGAGGAAATCAGAGCAATAATTAGGAGTTGCTTTGCCCAACTTTATGCCAGTAAGTTTGATAATCTAAATGAAATGGAGGAATATCTACAAAAATATAGATTGCCCAGGTTAACAGAAGAAGATATAAATTATTTAAATAGCCCCATACTAGAAAAAGAAATACAACAAGGTATTAACCAACTCCCTAAGAAAAAATCTCCAGGGCCAGATGGATTTACATGTGAATTCTACCAAACATTCAAAGAACAATTAATTCCAATACTATACAAATTATTTGAGAAAATAGGGACAGAAGGTATACTGCCAAATTCCTTCTATGAGACCGATATGGTGCTGATAGCTAAACTAGGTAGGGTGAAAACAGAGAAAGAAAACTACAGACCCATTTCCCTAATGAATATTGATGCAAAAACTTTAAATAAGATATTAGCAATGAGATTACAGAAAGTCATCCCCGGGATAGTACACTATGACCAAGTAGGATTTATACCAGGGATGCAGGGCTGGTTCAATATTAGGAAAACTATCAGCATAACTAATTATATTAATAACCAAACTAACAAAAACCATATGATTATCTCAATAGATGCAGAAAAAGCCTTTGACAAAATCCAACATCCTTTCCTATTAAAAACACTAGAGAGTATAGGAATAAATGGGCTTTTCCTTAAAATGATCAGTAACATCTATTTAAAACCATCAGCAAGAATCATATGTGATGGAGACAAACTAAAACCGTTCCCAATAAGATCAGGAGTGAAACAAGGCAGCCCACTGTCACCATTACTATTTAATATTGTATTAGAAATGTTAGCTTTAGCAATAAAAGAAGAAAAAGAGATAAAAGGAATCAGAGTAGGTAATGAAGAAACCAAATGATCACTCTTTGCAGATGACATGATAGTATACTTAGAGAACCCTAGAGACTCAACTAAAAAACTACTAGAAACAATTCACAACTTTAGCAAAGTGGCAGGATTCAAAATTAATCCACATAAATCATGAGCATTTTTATATATTACCAATAAAGTTCAGCAGCAAGAGATACAAAAAGAAATTCCATTCCAAATAACAGATGATAGTATAAAATATTTGGGAATCTATCTGCCAAGGAAAAGTCAGGAACTATATGAACTAAACTACAAAACACTTTCCACACAAATAAAATCAGACCTAATCAATTGGAAAAACATTATGTGCTCATGGGTAGGCAGAGCGAACATACAATACTACCCAAATTAATCTACTTATTTAGTGCCATACCAATCAAACTCCCAAGAAATTATTTTACAGATCTAGAAAAAATAGTAGCAAAGTTCATTTGGAAGAACAAAAGGTCAAGGATTTCAAGGGGATTAATGAAAAAAAAAAAAAAGGCAGATGAAGGTGGCCTTGCTGTACCAGATCTAAAACTATATTATAAAGCAACGGCCATCAAAACTGTTTGGTACTGGCTAATAAATAGAGCAGTCTATCAGTGGCACAGGATAGGTTATCAGGACAATCTAGGTAATAACCTTAACAATTTAGTGTTTGATAAACCCAAAGACCACAGCTTTTGGGATAAGTACTCACTATTCGGCAAAAACTGCTGGGAAAATCGGAAACTAGTGTGGAAGAAATTAGGGCTTGACCCATACCTAACACCACATACCAAGATAAGCTCTAAATGGGTTCAAGATCTAGATATAAAGAGTGATTTTGTAAGCAAGTTAGAGGAACGTAATATAGTTTACCTCTCAGACCTGTGGAGATGGAATAAATTTATGTCCAAAGAAGATCTGGAACTCCTAATTGAACACCAGATGGATAATTTTGATTATATTAAGTTAAAAAGTTTCTGTACAAATAAAACAAATGCAGACAAGATTAGGAGGGAAGCATCAAATTGGGAAATCATCTTTACATTTAATGGTTCTGATAAAGGCCTCATTTCTAAAATATATAGAGAATTGTCTCATATATGTAAGAATTCAAGCCACTCTTCAATAGATAAGTGGTCAAGGGATATGAACAGACAATTTTCAGATGATGAAATTAAAACCATCTCTAGTCATATGAAAAGTTGCTCCAAATCACTATTGATCAGAGAAATGCAAATTAAGACAACTCTGAGGTACCACTACACACCTGTCAGATTGGCTAAAATTACAGGAAAAGATAACGATGAATGTTGGAGGGGATGTGGGAAACCTGGGACACTAATACATTGTTGGTGGAACTATGAACGGATCCAACCATTCTGGAGAGCAATTTGGAACTATGCTCAAAAAGTTGTCAAACTGTGTGTGTATACCCTTTGACCCAGCAGTGTTTCTACTGGGCCTATATCCCAAAGAAATCTTAGAGGAGGGAAAGGGCCCCACATGTGCAAGAATGTTTGTGGCAGCCCTTTTTGTAGTGGCTAGAAAGTGGAAACTGAAGGGATGCCCATCAATTGGAGAGTGGCTGAATAAATTATGGTATATGAATGTTATGGAATATTATTGCTCTGTAAGAAACGACCAGCAGGATGATTTCAGAATGGCCTGGAGAGAATTGCATGAACTGATGCTGAGTGAAACGAGCAGAACCAGGAGATCATTATACACAGCAACAACAATATTACATGATGATTAATTCTGATGGACATGGCTCTCTGCAACAAAGAATTGTCTCAAACCAGTTCCAATTGTTCATTGAAGAAAACCATATACACCCAGAAAGAGGGACTTGAAATATGGACCACAACGTAACATTTTCATGATCTCTGTTGATGTTTGCTTGCAATGTGTTGCATTTCTCTGATTTTCTTTTTTTTTCTTGTAGATAGGATTTTTCTTTCACAACTTGTCAAGTATTTCAATATTATTGACATGTAGTGGACTTCCTGCCATCTAGGGGAGGGGAGGACTGGGGGTAAAAGTTGTAATGGAGAGCTTTGTAAAGATCAATGCTGGGGAACTACTCATACATATGTTATACAAATAAAAAGCTTTAATAAAAAATAAATAAATAAGAGCTTGGAAATTTGAGAAATATCCAAGAGAATTAGAAAGCTTTGTGATAATTTAGAATTTGGCTTACTGCCACAAAACCTCTCTTAAATGACATCTTTGAGAAATGGAATGTGCTTTTTAAAAGAATTTTTCTAGTTAATTGAGGCACACAAATTTATATCAGTAGATAAGAAAGTCTTGTTTCTATTGAAGGTCATTGGAAATGTGTGGCTAGATCTATCATGTCATTAATTATCATGTCATGGCTTCTTCATCCTGAGGTTTCTAGCAAACCCATTTATTGGGCAAGCTCCTCCATTTTACAGATGCAAAGAAGAGTTCCAGGACAATTAAGAGATTTGCTCAAAGTTATAATGTCATTTGGTATTAGAAAAAGTTAAAGAATATAGAAAACAAATAAAGGAAAAAGTCCAGGGAAATACAGATTAAAGAAAATAGAGACAAGTTTATGTACAAGAACCCTTCTCTTCACTTAATTTATAGGAAATCAAAGAAAATGATCACGGAAGATCATGCTTTTGAAATTCTTATTAGCTCTCTAGTAATTTAAAAAAATAACTTTCAGAAATAGCCTGGCTGCTATTATTTTAAAACTTCAAAGATTACTCTTGAAATAAATTTTTATTATCTTTTTCAATTCTGAAGGTTTTGCACATGTGTGAAGAAACGATTTAAGTTTTAAATTTTCACTTTGGAAGCTTTAGCAGTTTCCCAGCTGTCCCTGAATAATGCCTTTGGTATTCAGAAACTGTCAGATTTCCTTAACTTTATGTTGGGAAAGATTAGGGCTGGCTCATTCTGAAATGCCTAAAAATTGCATTTAAAACAAAGCACATTTCATTATTCTTAGCTCCCTACTTTTGAATTCCATTCAGTTTTTTGGACTAGTACCTTAGTGGGAACAACAAGCCTGATGAAATTAATTAGTTGAGTGTAAAAAATTGTCAGTAATGAATGGGCAAGCCCATTGTTTAAAGCTCCTCTTATCAAATCTCCAGAGACCACTTTGGTTCCCATTTTTTAGCCCCTCATTCCAGATGAAATTATTACAAGGGTGTCCTCTGCTTTTATCAGTGAAGCCTTAGTTGTTGAAAACTTTCTAAAATATATTACAACTTTTTCTTACTTCAGAAAACATGGTATGCTAACTAAATGTAATTTAATTTTTTTTCATTATTCAGGTTTTCATAATATACTCGCATCATCATCACTTGAATAAGCTAGTTTAAAAATGAATATATTTCTGGAGATTAAATGGAATTAAATGACAGTTAAACAAAAATCCTCGCTCTTTAAGGTAGTATTTTTCTGGTCAATTTTCCTTTTTTTCTCATAAAAAATTAAGTGAATAGTTGTAATTGATCATTTTCCTATAATATGACTGCTATATTGAAGGGGGTTAATCTTTGAATAATAGAATTAACAAAAAAAATGAGAATTAGCTGGAGTAGACAAAGTATGCAGATAAAAAGAACTGCTTGAGGCCACAAAATTTGAGGGTAGATGCATTTATTTTCAAGACATCTTAATGAGGGCAAAGGCTTGGGAAAAAAATTAAGACCTTATTATTAGCCCCCCAAAACAATGATCAAAATTATTATCTATAGCTACCAATATGTCCTATCTCTACCAAAAAAAAATTTTTGCAAATACTATAGACAAACACGAAAGGCATCCTTAAGGAAGGAATGAGAAGACAACTGACAAGTTTTTCAAATGGTTTTCTGCAGTAATACATGACTCTTGAGATTTAAACAATGGACTGAAATATATGAAAAATGTAAGATCTAACTGTACATATTGCTTATTTCCTACCCCAAAAAATAAAAAAAAATTATTTTGGAGAACAAAACACTACCTTAAAAGTTCTCCCTCCAATAAGAGAGCTTCTTAATATATACATCAGCATCATATAGGATTTCTTTTTTTATTTTTATTAATACTTTTTATTTGCAAAACATATGTATGGGTAATTCCTAAACATTAACCCTAACAAAGCTTTCTGTCACAAATTTTTCCCCCCTACTCCCCACCCCTCCCCTAGATGGCAGGATATCCACTACGTGATAATTATGTTAGAATACTTAAGAAATCGAATACATCATATAGGATTTCTTGAAAGACATAACAAAAATAACTTTGTGTGATGATTAATGTAAGGTGAGACATTAAAAAGAATTATGTATACTAACCAAAGGAATGTGAAACAGTCACTGAAGAATCTATGTGGAAAAAAAAATGATTCCCTAAGAATGGAGAGGTAGATCCTCCAAGTGTTCTTGTTTGTATATGACACAGTTAGTAATTTCATCAAGCCTTGGAATAGTGAAAAGTCTCTTGTTTATAATCATTCAAAACATTTTGGCCCAACTTTTCCCATAAGAGAAACCATATAAAAGAAGAATGCCTAGTGTTCAGATTATAATACACAAGTAGATGGAAATCCTATAGAACTGTTACATCTATTTATATCTATGTGTATATATTTATATATCTGTAGATATCTACATATCTATATATCTATATCCCATCTATATAGAACATAGGCTATATATCTTTTATATATATATATGTATATACACACATATTATATATATAGTATACATATGTGTATAAATATGTATACACACATGTGTGTGTATATATGACACACAATGGACTATGGAAAATGAACTAAAACCAGAATTCAATATAATATTACAGAAGCCTAGACTAGCTTTGGGAAAGTATATAGTACTGTTGATGACACCATGCTTCTTGAAACAAAGAACTTTTTAAAATGTAAATTTACTGCTTTCAGTCAGAAACCAGTCTTTTCTCCTTCTTAGATCCATACTTTTTAAAACTTTTTAAAAATCTTCTTATAGAGCTATATGATTATAAGTCAGAGAATACTACAATAGGTGGGTGAGTATGGAGTGTAGTACATTAAGCCATATAGGAGAATCTGGGCAAAGGATGTTATCATAGAAATAAATGAAAAGAAAAGAAAAATGGGCCCATTATGCAGCAAGTGAGGGATAAATTATGGGCTCCTCTTTGTTCCATTTCTATCTCTTCAAGGTCAAGATATCTAGAGGAACTTTTCCCTGTTACAGGATAATTTGTGGGCTGCTTATATGGGAATTGAGAGTAGACATAAGCAAGAGGTGCACAGGGCAAAGATAGGGATCAGTTGTTAGAGGGACCATTAGAAGGAGGATCTGCATTGATGAGGTCATAGATCCATCAAAATGTCAAAAATTAAACATTCTTCTACCAAGTAGTTTTCCCCTCATCTTTAAAATCTTTGCTAATTAGCAATAATTTAACAATTATTTATATAATAAGCATTCAGAATATTTTAATTTCAGTATAAAATTATTAGCCATCTTAATTTTATCAGTTTCTATCATCATCAATTTGTTAATTGTCATGAATGTTGATAGTAATAATAATAATTTGCATTTGTATCTATACATATATATATAATTTAAAGTTTCCAAAGATTGTATATATACTTTGTCATTTGGTCACATAGGTAATTTAATGAATCTGTTATAGTTTTGGGGTTTTTTTTAGGTCTTTATTGTGAAGCATCTTCATCAAAAGAAATTCAGATTTAGAGTAATAACATAGAATATAATTTTCTCCAAAATCTCTCGAAGGCTTCACTTTAAAGAGAATTCTAGGAATAAGTGAATTTATAATAATATCTCTAACTATAAATCAAAAATCCTGAGAATCATGAAGAAGAATCAATTTTCTCATGAAATGTCTTTGGTTATAACATTTTATTTTCTGAATAATGTCCTGGTCCACAGAAGAATCAATGAAGTAACATTATTGGACAGGAAGTCTGTTTAAACAACCACAACTTTTCCCAAATATTAATTTAGCTTACTTCTCTTAAACAAACTTGTTTGAAGAATTGGAAAATGATCTTTTCAAATAAATATAGGTATACAGACATGTAAATAAACAAGACAAATCTGTATATATATACATATTACACACATACACACAGGCATATATATGTTTTGTTATTATTCAGTAGTTTTCAGTCATGTTTGATTCTTCATCACCCATTTGGAATTTTCTTGGCAACAATACTGGAGTGGTTTGTATCTCCTTCTCAAATTCATTTTACAGCTGTGGAAACTGAGGCAAAGAGAATTAAGTGACTTGCCTAGGTCACATAACTATTAAGTGTTTGAAACCAGATTTAAAGTGAGAAAGAGGGCTTCTTGACTTCAGGCCAGGGAGCTGCTCCATATTTATGTACACATATATGCACACACATACACACAAACATATACCATGTAAATATAGATATAGAGATATGGATAGATATATAAATCAGTGCCATTAAGAAAAGAAGGAAAGAAAGTATATATACATATATACCATATAAAAGTATAGATGAGTAGTACCATTTAAAATTATAATAAAATGATTTGTTCAAAACATCAAAATTTTTATTTTATGGAAGCTCATAGTATTAACACATGTAGGAACAATCTATCTTCCTTTTTTCTACTTAAACCCAGAAACAATTAATCTATATACATTTATTAAGGTACAATCTGCCAAGCATCCCTCACTTAGACTGGCTTTATCAATAATGTTCTCTTGTTAAGAGGAATTGGCCATGTTTAGCAATTAAGTTCACATTCTACAGAATCATTCTGCAGTTTCATGGCTGATGAAGCTTTTCTTTGGCTACTTCTACCCTTTTACTGGTTTTAAATTGCTAATGTTGTAATTGGGGAAAAGGGTAACAGATGGATTCAAACTGAAGTAAGCAGAACCAGAAGAACCATTTATACAATAAAAACATCATAAGGAAAGACAAATTTAAAATTCTAGAAAATTTTGATTATTGCAACTGGTAGCTATAATTCTAGTGCATTGGTGAGGAAGCATGATGATTGATTCAAAATGAAGAATGAGACATACATTTTCAGATATAG
>JAJPUD010006389.1:0-13267 GCA_023553655.1 Myrmecobius fasciatus
TTTTTTTTCTTCCTGGGATTTCCTTTTCATAAATAAAATATCACTTAAGTGACTAGTTTTCACTTTGCTTAAAACACACATTCCTCAAAATTAGTATCTCTGTGCTAGAACCAGAGCATCGGATTCCATTCTGGGTCTCTATAAAACTCATTGACAAATTCCTTTATTCTTTGTTTTTTTAAAAGTAACCTAAAGCAGAAAATGTAATTGAGTCTGTATAGAAAAGGTCCTAATGGCATTTCTTAAATTGTAGGCTTCTTTAGGGTATAGAATAGGTCATTTTTATTGTATTATTTAGTGATATATGGAATCAGCTTGTACTGACCAGGGAAACATTGTTAGACTTTTTAGTCTGAGCATTTACACCTAGGATTTTAGCAAATATTATAAACAGGGCTTCATTTATTATTTTGATGGTTGTCTACATATAAGACTATTAATAAGAATGCATATTAGGCATAAAAGTAAGCCTTGAATACATTTTTGAGAGCTGATTGTTAAATGTTTGTCGGTTGTATCCCCTATAGTGTTCAACAAGTATTTTTTGATTTAAATTAAAATGGACAAGTTCCTTCTTGGCCCTAACAATCAGAGATGTTGAATGGAGATAACTTGTTTGTCACTTATCTTGAAAATAAGGACTATCCCCATTTACTTATTTGTTTATGTTAGAGGCAATTATTTAGAGGCAAGTTAAGTGACTTGACAAGGAACACTCAGCTAGTTAGTATTTGAGACCAAATTTGATCTCACGTGTTCTTGACTCTAGATCCAGTGCTCTAACCACTGTGCTACCTAGCTGCCCCTCATTTTTAAAAATTTGTACTCCCAGACTATAGGGGCAAAGTAGAGTGAAAGGTGACTTCAAAGTCAGGAAGACCTGCACTTAAATCCTCCCTCTGATACATACTCTGTAACTCTAGAAAAGTCATTTAGATTGTCAGTATATAAAATGAAAATGGACGAGCAAATTGTGATATGTGAAATTAGTGGAATACTACTATGCTACTAAAAAATGAAAAAGTAGATGATTTAAAAGAAACCTGAGAAGTCTTGTATAGACAGATGGAGAATGAAATTAGTGAAACTTGGAGACCAGTTTACATAATAATTATTATTAAAACAAATAACTTTAAAAGATTTTTTTAAAAACTCAGGCAAACACAATGCGAAACCATAATCTTAGAGCATCCCAATGAAATATGCTCCCAATTTCCTAGTAGAGAGGTTGTTGACTCAGATTTCAGATTGAGGCACAATTTTGGACAAGATAATGTTACAAGGTTTTCTTTTTCTTTTTTATGGAAGAGTTGAAGAAATGAATTTTTGTTTATTTAAAATGTAAAATTAAATTTTAAAAACTATTATTAGTTTAGTATATTTTGGAAGGCATGCACACTATATATAGGAGAATAGTATTAAGTATAATTAGTAGGTAAGATTTTTTTCAGATTGTTTACTTGGTATGCATCAAGAAGCCAGTGAGGATTTGGGGAAAGGAAAGTGATTTTACCAGTTCTATGTTTGAAGTATATTCCTCTTGAAATGGTGTGGAAAATGGATTACAGCAAGTAATATAGTGAACAACCTTTGGGCTGGAAATGACAGTACACGAATTATTACAAATTGATAAGAGATGTCCACTTACTTTGATTAATAAAAATGACCTGGCCAAAATGAACTCTGTATTTGATTTCAGAAAGAAAGGACAGATAAGATTCATAAGATATTTATATCTGAAAGATTTTGGATAATGAGAGATGTTATTCAGGATTGGAAAACAGCAAAGATTCTTCTAATTAAAAAATGGAGAGAATATAGTCTGCAACCTGTAGGGCATTTAACTTGACTTAGATTCATGGGACAATATTAGAAGATATAAATAAAGAGACAGCTAGTGAAAATCTATAAGGGAAAGTAGTTTTTTATGGAGTTTCAATATAACTTCATAAGGAAAGTATCATGAAAGTCTAAATTTATTTCATCTCCCCACTAGGTTGTTGACTTGCAAATCAGGGAGATATTGTGGATTATGTTTACTTTTTCTTTTTCTCTTTGTTATTATTGGTTTAGAACATAATTATTTTGTGTAAACCCCTTAGTTTAAGATAAATTTTGAGAATATCCATAGAAGGGCAATCAGGAGGCTAAAGAGCATTCCATTTATGTACAGTGAAGACAAACTGAAAAAAAAGAAATTGGGAGGGCTTTTCGTATGAAGAAGAGTAGATTTATAGAAGTGAGAACTATATTCAAATGTGAAAAAGTGGCAGTAATTATTTTGTTTGGTCTTAGCAGTACCAGGAACAATGGGTAGAAGTTGGAAAGTGGAAAATTTGTTTCAATTCTATATCATTTCCCTTTTCTCTCAATTCCTTTGAGAAGACAAGAAAAATAAAATGTATTATAAATAAGTATAATCATGCAAAATAAATTAGCAAAACAATAACAACAAAAAGAAAAAGAAAACAGAAGAAAATGCTTCATTTGGTCCTCTGAGTCCATTAGTTTTCTATCTGGAATCCTATGGAATTCCAAAGGGCCATTAGGTTAATCAGAATCACTAAAAATTCAAAGTTGATTATCCTTATAAATAGCTGTTACTTTCTAGATTTTTCTCCAAGTTGTTGCATCAACTAATAAAGGTCTTGTGAGGATTTTTTAAAAGCATCCTTTTCATCATTTTTACAGTATGGAAGTATTTATTGCATTCATTTATCACAACTTGTTCATCCATTGGGGGATTTATGAGTATTCCCTCAGTTTCTAATTCTTTGCCATCTCAAAAAAAGAGCTTAAATAAATATTTTTCTACATGTGGATTATTTTCTTTTTTCTTTCTTCTTTTGAAATCATAGACCTAGTAGTGGTATTATTAGACCAAAGGATATACTCCCTTATTCAATTTCTTTATCTAAAATAAAGTTACCTAAGTATTCTATTTCCTCTTCTGTTCATTTAATATTTTTTTTTATTTTTAAATGACTACTGGTTTTATTTATTCTATTTTTATTTAAAAATCAGCTTTGATATTTTTTCTTAATTTTCAGGATTTCTATTTTAAGTGTGAATTTAAAGATTTTTTATTAATTGTTTTTTCCAGATTTTTTTAGTTGCATGCCCAACTCATTCATCTGTTCTTTTCTTTTCTTTTCTTTTGAATGATATAAGAATTTAAAGATTAAACTTTTTCTCAAGTACTGATTTGGCTACATCCCATAAATTTTGGTATATTATCTCATTCTGTTATTCTCTTCAATGAAATTATTGATTGATTTTATGACTTGTTCTTTGACCCATCTATTCTTTATGATTAATTATTTAGTTTCCAATTAATTTTTAATCTATGATTCAGAAGCCTTTTAATTGTAAGAAAAGGATACATTTTGATATTTCTGCTCTCCTGCATTCATGTGTGATATTTTATGCCTATATATATATACATATATATGTATATATATGGTATTTTTGTAAATATGTCAGAACACTTGAAATATAAGTATACTTCTCCTGTTACCATTAAATATTCTCCAGAAGGCTACTATATCTAATTTTCTTAAAGATTGTTCATATCCTTAATTGCATTCTTGTTTATTTTCTGGTTAGATTTACCTAGATTGGAGAGCGGTAAGTCAAGGCCCTCCACTAATGTAATTTTTCCTCCTGTATTTCCTCTTGAAACTCATTTAACTTTTTCTTTAAGATTTTGGAAACTAGGACATTTGGTGTATATAAGTCCAATATTGATGTTAATTCATGCTTTATGTTAACTATTAGCAAAATGTCATTTTCTTCTCTTTTAGTTAATTATCTTTTTACTTTTGCTTTTACTGAGATAATGATTATTATCCTATTTGAAACATATAGATTCTACATCAATTCTTTATTTTAATTGTGTCTTTTTGCTTCAAATGTGTTTTTGTAAACAGTATGTTGTTGGATTTTGTTTTCTAATTTCTTCTGTCTTCTTCCTTTTTATGAGTGAATTGATTTCATTCACATTAAGAGTTATGATTGCTAACTGCATCTCTCCCTCCATTCTATGCTTTTATATTTACCTTTCTCTTTTTTTAGTCTTTCTCCTTCTCTAGATTATGTTTTCCTTCTGACCATTACTTCCCTTAACTTATTTTCACTCTTATCTCCCACACTCCTTTCCTTAACGTCTTTGCCTATTACTATCCTGTTGGATAATATAAATTTCTCTACTAAGCTTTGTGTGTATGTTTACTCATCCATTCTTTTTTGATTAATTAATTAATTAATTAATTTTTTATAAAGCTTTTTATTTACAAAACATATGAGTGACCTTTCAACATTGACCTTTGCAAAAAAACTTTTTTTTCCCAAGCTTTTCCTTTCCTTCCCCCCACCCCCACCCCTAGATGACAGGTAATCTAATACATGCTAGATAGGATAAATTATATGACAAATACAATACATGTATACATATCTATACAGTTATCTTACTGCACAAGAAACATCAGATCTAGAAAGAGAAGAAGAAAAAAACAACCTAAGAAGGAAAACAAAATGCATGGAAATATTCACAGAAAGTTAAAATGCTGTGTTGTGGTTCACTCTTAGTTCCCACAGGCCTCTCTCTGGATGTATATGACTATCTTCATCGCAGCACAACTGTTTTGAATCACATCATTGTTGAAGAGAACCATGTCCATCAAAATTGATCATCGTATAGTCTTGTTGCTGTGTATAATGTTCTCCTGGTTCTGCTGATTTCACTCAGCATCAGTTCATGCAAGTCTCTCCAATCCTCTCTGAAATCCTCCTGTTGGTCATTTCTTACAGAACAATAATATTCCATAACATTCATATACCATAATTTATTCAGCCATTCTCCAATTGATGGGCATCTTTTCAATTTCCAGTTTCTTGCCACTACAAATAGGGCTGCCACAAACATTTTTACACATGTGGGTCCCTTTCCCTCCTTTAAAATCTCTTTGGGATATAGGCCCAGTAGAAACACTGCTGGGTCAAAGGGTATGCACTGTTTGATAACTTTTTGAGCATAGCTCCAAATTGCTCTCCAGAATGGTTGGATCCGTTCACAGTTCCACCAACAATGTATCAGTGTCCCAGTTTTCCCACATTCCCTCCAACAGTTATCATTATCATTTCCTGTCATTTTAGCCAATCTGACAGGTGTGTAGTGGTATCTCAGAGTTGTCTTAATTTGCATACTCATCCATTCTTGAACCAATTCATATGAGAGTGAAATTCAAGTTACTCATCTCTCCCCCTTACTCCTACATTGTATAATATTTTCCTTTCATGATCCATTAAGGTAAGATAATTTCCTACATTTTCCCTCTCCCTTTCCCTTTATCCCAGTGCCATTTGAGATCATTCCAACATAGTATAATCACAATGAAGTCCTCCATCTATCTTCATAAGTCCCCCAGTAATGATGAAGTTCTAAGGATTTACATGTATTCTCTCCCCATATACAAATGAAATCTTTAACTCTTCTAAGAATTTTTCTTGGTCTCGTATCCAATCTGCATTTTTCTTTAAAGCTTTGCTCATAGATTTTTTAAGTCATTGTCTTTTGTGTTTATGTCTTGAACTTTCCTGTCAGCAAAGTAAAGTGTCTTTTTTTGTTTATTTGTTCATTATTCCAGCCTACTTCTTGATTTTGGTTTCAGTTTTGTATTTAATTCTTCTCACTTCAGGAAAAAAGGAATATATGGACTGAGCTTCTGTCTTTTTATGTCCTTCATAAAAGTTTTCACATCTCAGTCTGGAAGCCTGAAAATTTTCAGGTCTTCTAAGATGATGTGATCTTTAGAGAGATTTGTTCACTGTAATCTTTGAGTTTTTCAATTTCCTGACCAATGTTTGGGTCTGTTGGATTATATATGATTGAGGCTGAGCAGACTGTGCTGACCTCAGTTAGTGTCACCCTGGTGAGAATTTCCAAAGGTTCAAAGCAATTGTACTGTTTGGCTCTCCTTTGCTCTTTAGTCCTGTCATGATTATTCCTCTCTTGCTTATGTGCAAGGTTAAAGGTTAGAAATGAAATGCTTCTCTGTTATTGGACTAAGATTTTGGAAATTGTTTCTTGCTTCATAGATCTTTCTCACTCACCACTGTTCCTCTCTACCCTGGAACTCTATGCTGGGTTATAAGTGACAGAACTGCCAGATGGCTGTTCCTACCACTTGTTTATGGGTTCCTTGCAATATTTTTATGTCCCAATGCTTCCTGCCTTGTAATTAAATCTTAGCCCTTTTCCAGTTCCTGGATGCCAGAATACTTCCCACTTCTGCTACTGCTGTTGCTGCCATAACTGGATTGCACTCCTAGCCAGCCCCTGCTGTTAAGCTGACATGAGTTGAAAAAAATGATCTTCTATTATTTTTAATGGATTTTCCAATCAAAATTCTACTAGTAATATTTTATTGGTTGTTATGCAAGAGATATGTTGGGGGAGCTGGGCAAAAATTCTGATTCTTACCCCATCATCTTGGTCTTGCCTGTCATGATAAATTTTTTAACAACTGAAGATTTCTGAAAAGGAACAGACTATCTCATGAGATAGAGTTTTCACCTTCATAGGAGGTCTTCAGACAGTCTCTTGTTGGGTTAGTTTAGGTGAAAATTCTAACTTATTGTGAGTTAGACCATAAGGCTACTGAAATCTGTTTCAATTTTTCAATTCAATGAATTTGTTATTCTCTTCCTAGTGTGAAGAAAAATTTTTGTACACAGATAAGTAGATAAAAATACGAATGTAAAATATGTGGAAATGGAGAATGGGGAGGAAAGCATTAATACCCAGGGGAATCTAGAAAGATCTTGTGCAGAAAATGCTTGAGCAAAATATTGAAGTGAACTGCAAAAGGCAGAAGCAAGAAAGGAGAACATTTCAGACACCAGGGATACAGCCTGTGCAAATTCATGGAGGCTGGAGGTAGAATGTCATGTTCAAAGAATGTCAAGCAGACATTATTAGCATTTAAAATGTGCAAGGACTTCTAATGTGAAATCAGCCAGTATGGTTAAACCAGAGAATGAAGAGATTTAAATGGCAAAGACAGGGACTGTTTTTTTTTTTAATTTTGGAATCTAGACAGTGACTGGAGCTTCCTAAGCACAGGATTGACATAATCATACATGTGCACCAGAAATATTAATTTGGAAATGGAGCCAAGATGGCAGAGTAAAGGCAGGAGTTTGCTTAATCTCGCCATCAAACTTCTCCAAACTCCTTTAAATAATGACTCTAAACAAATTTTAGAGCATCAGAACACCCAAAAAGATGGGGCAGAACATTTTCCAGTCAAAGGCAACTTAGAAGGTCAGCAGAAAAGATCTGTGGCATCAGGGTGGGAGTCCAGCATGCAGTCCTGGGACCAGCTCAGCCCTGGCTCAGTCCTGTCTGTGAATCAGTGACCTCTGTATCAGATAGTGCTGGAGGCTTTCAGACCTTTACAGACACACCAAGTAAGGTCAGCAGAAAAGGTCTGTGGAACTAGAGTGGGAATCCAACCCACAATCCACCCCCAGCATCAGCAAGGCAGTCCTGGTGACTTCTGGTCCTCTTGACCCAGGGAACCCAGGGAAGACTTGGGAAGTCAGTGGAGAAGGTCTGTGGCAATGGTGTGGGAGTCTGACATGCAGGCCACATCAGTGCAGCCCCAGCCCCAGATCTGGCCCCACCATCAGCAAGGGGGGAACTACAATCAGCAGCAGTGCTGTGGGCTTCTGGACCTCCCTATCCAGGGAAACCAGGGAGGACTTGGAAGATTAGGAGAAAGAGTCTGTGGCAATGGGGTGGGAGTCTGGAGCAGTCCAGAGCAGACCCAGGGCAGCCCCGGCCTCAACTCCAGTGGTGGCAGCAGTAAAGCAGGACTTTGTTGCTTTAACACACTGAATATTACAACTACAATGGGGCAAAGACATATCTAATATCTCCAGGGCAGAAAAGAGCGCTTGTGGCAAAATCCTGGAAGGATCTCTGAAAACAGCTGCACAAAACCTGAAGTTTTGGACAGTGCTCTCTCCACCCAGGAAACAAAGCCCTACTTTAACAAAGAGTTAAAAGCTGAGTAATAGGTTAGGAAAATGAACAGAAATTAAAAAAAAAAGTTTCAGACAAATGAAAGATATCATGGTGACAAGAAGAATCAAAATATACACTCAGAAGATAATAACAAAGTCAAATCTCCTACATCTAAAGTCTCCAAGAAAAATAAGAATTGGGCTCAGGCCATGGAAAAACTCAAAAGGGACTTTGAAAATCAAGAGAGATAAAGGGGGGTGGAGCCAAGTTGGCGAACTGCAGACAGCATCCTCTGTGAGCTCCTGAGACCTTCCCTCAGACCTAGACAAATTGAGCCTCCGAATTGGTTCTGGAGTGAGGGCTCCACCAAACACTTGGACTACAACGCATTTCTATCAAATATCTACTTTGAAAGAACTTCTGAGGTCAGTTTTAGACCAGCAGGGGATCAAGCAGCTCCTAGCACTCAGACGCCAGTGCACAGCAGGGGTGCAAGTCCGGGGCTGGGAAGGGCCAGAAGATTTTAGGCTGCCAGGAAGTCCATGGGAGACCCTTGGGCCACTTTACTCTGCTTGCGGGCAGGTGCTTTGTCAGGTCTACCTTTGATAAAGGGTGGATTGAGAGCAGCTGAAAGTGTGGTCCTAGTGCTGATCTAGCAAGATCAGCCTCAGACCTGAAGTCAACTCGGCAAATTGCCCCAGGGAAAATTGAAATCACTACTGCTGCTGCAGAATTCCCTGCTGGTGACTGATACCTCTGCTGAAAATCATGAGCAAGAAGAAGAGAGCTCTCACCATAGACAGCTTTAACAGAGAAAAAAATAGAGAAGTCCCCAGATCCTGAGATTCTGAAAACAATCCCAGATAAAGCCATAAAGGTGGACTTAAGCTGTTCTCCCTTTCAGAAGGCTTACCTGGAAGATTGCATAAAGAATCGCAAAAGAGAGCTAGAAGAAGATTGGGGAAATAAATTGAGAGCAGTGCAAGAAGGAAATATCGCCCTGCATCAGAGATGTGAAAAACTGGATAATAAGTCTGGTGAATTGGAAAAAGACAACAGTTCACTAAAAAACAAAATTGATGAATTGAAAAAAGAAAATTCATTGAAAAACAAAATTGGTGAATTAGAAAAAGTCACCAAATCACAAGAAAATAAAAATAGTGAATTGGTAAAAGACAACAATTCACTGAAAAACAAAATTAGTGAATTGGAAAAAGACAACAATTCACTGAAAAATAAAATTGGCAAAATGGAAAAAGAATGCAATGAATCAAAAAATTCAATTGGCCAGTTACAAAAGGAGCTAAAAAAGATAGCTGAAGGAAATAATAACTTAAAAATTAAAATTGAACAAATTGAAATGAATGACTCAATAAGACTTCAAGAATCAGTCAAACAAAAACAAAAAAATGAAAAAATAGAAGAAAATATGAAACATCTCCTAGGAAAAACAACTGACTTGGAAAACAGATCCAGGAGAGACAATCTAGGGATTATAGGACTCCCTGAAAGTCAAGATGAAAAAAAGAACCTTGATGCTATCTTCCAGGAAATCATGAAAGAGAATTGCCCCGATGTTTTAGAATCAGAAGACAAAGTTGGCATTGAAAGAATTCACCGATCACCTACTGAAAGAGACCCCAAAATTAAAACCCCAAGGAATATCATGACCAAATTTCAGGACTATCGCACCAAGGAAAAGATATTACAAGTTGCTAGAAAAAAACAGTTCAAATACCAAGGAACTGTCATTAGAATTATACAGGATCTGTCAGCTTCCACAATGAAGGATCGAAGGGCCTGGAATCAGATATTCCAAAAGGCAAAAGAACTTGGATTACATCCAGCTAGAATGAGCATCATCTTCCAAAGAAGAAGATAGTCATTCAATGATACAGGAGAATTTCACCTATTTCTAATGAAAAGACCAGATCTGAACAAAAAATTTGACCTCCAAACACAGAACTCTAGAGAAGCATAAAAAGGTAAAAAGGAAAGAACTCTCGAGAACTATATCTCTACTAGGGGTATCCTTAAAGAATGGGGGTGTAATTTAATTTTCCTTTGATAATAATTGAAAAGAAATTAGAAGTGGAAGGTATATCATACTGTAAAAAAAAGGGGGGGAGGGGCAGCTTGGTGGCGCAGTGGATAGAGCACCAGCCCTGAAGTCAGGAGGACCTGAGTTCAAATCTGGTCTCAGACACTTAACATTCCCTAGCTGTGTGATCCTGGGTAAGTCACTTAACCCCAATTGCCTCAGCCAAAAAAAAAGGGGGGGGGAGGGGAATGGAGATAAAATAAAGTAAAAATAAAAAGGAGGTAAAATAAGGCAAAGTCTCATGAAGAGACATAGAAAATCTAATATAATTGAGGGAAAGAAGGGAGAGTGATGAGTATATAAGTATTCTTACTCTCATTAGATTGGGCTCTAAAAGAGTATATCAGATGCATTTCATTTCAGGAAAAAAGTTGGCCCTCTGTATAGGGAAGTAGGAGGGAAAGGGGGAAAAGAAAGGGATAAATTAATAGAAGGATTAGGGGAAATGTGTAAAAAAGAGGGAGGGTTCTAAAGAGGGGAGGACTGTTAGAGGGAGGTGGTCATCAAAAACAAAATACTGGGGAGAGGGGAAGGGAGTAAAGGGAAAGGGAAGAGAAAAATATAACTTTGGGTAAAAAAGATGGCAGGAAATATAGATATAGTGATTTTAACTCTGAATGTGAATGGGATGAACTCTCCCATAAAACGGAAACAGATAGGGGACTGGATTAAAAGCCAGAATCCTACAATATGTTGTTTACAAGAAACACATCTAAAACATAGACATACATATAGAGTGAAACTAAAGGGCTGGAGCAGAATCTTCTATGCTTCAAGTGAACAAAAAAAACAGGGGTAGCAATCCTTATCTCAGATCAAGTAAAAGCAAAAATAGATCTAATTAAAAGAGATAAGGAAGGAAACTATATTTTACTAAAGGGTACCATAGACAATGAAGCGGTATCAATACTAAACATATATGCACCAAGTGGTATAGCATCCAAATTCCTAGAGGAGAAACTAACAGAGATACAAGGAGAAATAGACAGTACAACTATACTAGTGGGGGATCTCAACCTTGCTCTCTCAGAATTAGATAAATCAAACCACAAAATAAATAAGAAAGAAGTTAGGGAGATAAACAAAATGTTAGAAAAGTTAGGTATGACAGATCTCTGGAGGAAATTGAATGGTGATAGAAGGGAGTATACTTTTTTCTCAGGGGTCCATGGAAATTATACAAAAATTGATCATGTGTTAGGGCATATAAACCTCAAAATCAAATGCAGAAAAGCAGAAATAGTAAATGTATCCTTTTCAGATCATGATGCAATCAAACTCAAATGTAATATAAGGCCAGGAGAAAATAGACCACAACTTAATTGGAAATTAAATAATCTAATCCTGAAGAATGAATGGGTGAAACAGCAAATTATAGACACAATCAATAATTTCATCCAGGAGAATGACAATAATGAGACAACATACCAAAATATGTGGGATGCGGCCAAAGCGGTTATAAGGGGTAACTTTATATCTCTAGATGCTTATTTCCATAAAATAGAGAAAGAGAAGATCAATGAATTAGGCTTACAATGAAAAAAACTAGAAAAAGAGCAAATTAAAAACCCTCAATTAAATACCAAATTGGAAATTCTGAAAATAAAAGGGGATATTAATAAAATTGAAAATAAGAAAACTATTGAATTAATAAATAAAACTAAGAGTCGGTTCTATGAAAAAACCAACAAAATAGATAAGCTTTTAGTTGATTTGATCAGAAAAAGGAAAGAGGAAAATTAAATTGTTAGTCTCAAAAATGATAAGGGAGAACTTTCTTCCAATGAAGAGGAAATTAGAGTAATAATTAGGAGTTTCTTTGCCCAACTTTATGCCAATAAATTTGATAATCTAAATGAAGTGGAGGAATATCTACAAAAATATAGATTGCCCAGGTTAACAGAAGAGGAAATAAATTATGTAAATAGCCCCATTTTAGAAAAAGAAATAGAACAAGCTGTTAATCAACTCCCTAAGAAAAAATCTCCAGGGCCAGATGGTTTTACATGTGAATTCTACCAAACATTCAAAGAACAATTAATTCCAATACTATAGAAACTATTTGAAAAAACAGGGACAGAAGGTAAAGTACCAAATTCCTTCTATGATACAGATATGGTGCTGATAGCTAAACCAGGTAGGGTGAAAACAGAGAAAGAAATCTATAGACCCATTTCCCTAATGAATATTGATGCAAAAATTTTAAATAAGATTTTAGCAACAAGATTACAGAAAGTCATCTCCAGCATAATACATCTTGACCAAGTAGGATTTATACCAGAAATGCAGGGCTGGTTCAATATCAGGAAAACTATCAGCATAATCAATTATATTAATAACCAAACTAACAAAAACCATATGATTATCTCCATAGATGTAGAAAAAGCATTTGATAAAATCCAACACCCCTTCCTATTAAAAATACTAGAGAGTATAGGAATAAATGGGCTTTTCCTTAAAATGATTAGTAGCATCTATTTAAAACAATCAGGAAGCATCACATGGAATGGAGACAAATTAGAACCATTCCCAATAAGATCAGGAGTGAAACAAGGCTGCCCACTGTCACCATTACTATTTAATATTGTATTAGAAATGTTAGCTTTGGCAATAAGAAAAGAAAAAGAGATAAAAGGAATCAGAGAAGGTAATGAAGAAACCAAATTATCACTCTTTGCAGATGACATGATGGTATCCTTAGAGAACCCTAGAGACTCAACTAAAAAACTACTAAAAACAATCCACAACTTTAGTAAAGTTGCAGGATTCAAAATAAATCCATATAAATCATCAGCATTTTTATATATTACCAAAAAAGTTCAGCAGCAAGAGATAGGAAAAATTCCATTCAGAATAACAGATGATAGCATAAAATATTTGGGAATCTATCTGCCAAGAAAATGTCAGAAACTATATGAACTAAACTACAAAACACTTTCCACACAAATAAAATCACACCTGATCAATTGGAAAAACATTAAGTGCTCATGGGTAGGCAGAGAGAACATAATAAAAATGACAATACTACCCAAACTAATCTACTTATTTAGTGCCATACCAATCAAACTCCCAAGAAATTATTTTACAGATCTAGAAAAAATAGTAGCAAAGTTCATTTGGAAGAACAAAAGGTCAAG
>JAJPUD010006389.1:24561-36245 GCA_023553655.1 Myrmecobius fasciatus
AAGAAAATAAGCCAAGAATAGAGCCTGGTGGATTTATTGTTTGATTGACAAACGGGATGGACAGGAACTGAATGGTTAAAATATGCAACTCATCACCAAACTTAAGAGGGAATAAAAAAACAACAACCTTTTTCTTTTCTTTTTTTCTTTTTAATTGGCTAAACACTGTTCCCATGGATTTCTGTAGAATATTGAAAAACAGGAATTTAACTAGAAATTTTCATGTTTGGGAGAAAAAATCATGAAGTGCATCCCCAGATGTTAGACTTGGGTTCTGGGATTTTCCTATCTTAACTCATTTACCTTCCTAACTAGGCACTAAATGGTTCCTTCTATGAAGCTGAATGACTGCAAATGCTGTTAGTGCCCCATAATTTTGGCACCCTGACTTTGCTTCTTCCACCCTATTTTAGTACATAAGTACCTGAATTTAGCCATGAATCAGAGCTTTGTTTTCAGTGTTTTATCTTGTTTTTTCCCCCTCATACATCAAATCTTTCATAGCAATCTGAACTAAAGCTCCCAAGAGGCTTGAATTTCTCATAGACTGACCTTTCTCTCTCTAGTAGGACTTTCACAATAATTGCTTCTGTTGTCCATCACCCAGAGGAGTGGGAGTTAGGGTTGGGGGGGACTATGGCATTCAGTATTCTCTTGGAACTGTATTCTTGAAGATCACTTCCACCTCCTTTTCCTCTTGTTCTTCAGGGTGTCCAAGGCCATGAGGGTGACTTGAGGGATGTGTTACTGCTGTGTAATAGATAGCTTCACCTCTGGGACACTACTATCCTTAGCTTTTTTCAAATAATTCAGCAGAATTCAGAGACGTTAATGTGAGACATGCACATTGGACATAGTGGGTCATGAGCTCTCAGCTGTAATAGAGGGGAATATCTGGGGGTAGGAGGAAAAAAGAGAGGCAATCTGCTCAGTGGGAAAAGTGATTCAGCTTCACAGAAACTTCAAGTGTAAAATATTCCATCAGCAAGAAATATAAATCTCTAAAAAGCATATATGTTAATTTACATATAAACATTTTATATTACTCTGTTGGAATATAAACTTTTTTTGGATCAGGTACTATTTGCCTCTTGTGTTTGAGACTCAGTACCATGCAAAGTGCTGGACATATTTATAGTAAGCATTTAATAGATGCTCATTGACTGACATGTAATTAGAATTTGGCTTATCACTGAGTTGTTCAATGCGTTGGATATAAGGCTACTTTGTAGAAGGAATTATGGGTTTTGTGACCTCAGGGCTCAAAGGAAAGGAATAGGGGAGATGACAAAATGGTAGAAAATGCAAAGAACAATTAATAAATTCATTAATTTTGAAAAGAATTTATTGAGCATGCATTATGTACCAAGCACATAACTAAGGTTGGGAGACACAAATATAAAAATCAAGGTAGTTCCTGCCAGAGATATCTTGGTGGTTTAGACCTAGACATGGAGTCAAGCAGACCTGAATTCAAATTTGACCTTACAGATTTCTAGCTGTGTTAACCCCGAGAGTTCAATAGTGATAAAGGGTATGGAATCAAGGGCCAGGTGGAAGAATGGCTTATGCAGTCTTTGAATTTATTGGTCAAAGATATATATATGTGTGTATATATATAATGTATATATATATATATGTATCAGAAACATATATACAAATATATATGTTTCTGATGCTTATAGAGTCAATACATAATACACTCTTTGATATTCCTTTATCATCTCTAACAAACCTAATCCACTGAGATGCAAATGGTTAGGCCCAGAATTGTAAATAGTTGTGATACACATCAGAGCAAAATTATTATACCAATGTTTTCAAATACATTTCTCCCAAATGTCTTTTATCTCCATTGTGGACTACTTTTTCCTGTCCTAAGTTCCAAGGTATGTCTTTGATCTATTGTATAGCAGAGTTTGCTTTTGTTCCATTCCCAGGCATTCTCTAATCAATGTATTAGAGAAGTCTATCTCTGCAAATATTTATTGAAAAAATTGGTGAACTCAAAGTCATAGTTTTCCTGGCCCTCTACAACCTATGTTTTAGTTTCCTCATCTGTAAAATTGGGATAATAATGGCACCTACCTCACAGAATTATTGTGATTATTGAATAAGATCTTATTTGTAAAATACTTATCTTAGAACCTGGCACATAATAAGTTTTTGTTAAATCTACATCTGCTCTCAAGAGATGCACAGTGTATTTAGGGAAGACACATTAGAGTTCAGTTGCAGGATGGATAGAAAGGCCAAGAAGTCCTAAGGCTTCAAGGATAAAAACAAATGCATGGTTATGTTGGCTGGAATCCACCAGGCTCACCAAGAGCAGATTGTTAAATTTTCAGTGTGAGCATTTAGACACTGGGAATCAGTAAACACTACAAATCAGAGCTTGCTTTTATTGTTTCATTGATTGTCTAGACTCAAGAAATGATGGAGAAAACATTAAAATAAATATAAAAAGTATATCAGTATCAAAGAGCCAGTTATTAATCATATGTGTATGGAGGTAAATTCCCAGGAATCCTCAGGGTGCAATAGGAAGTGAGATAGCAATGGTTATATGATCTGAAGAATAATAGAATTAAGGTCTAAAATATCTTAGGATTCAGTTTTGGGGCAAATGTGAAGGTTCAATGGTATTCTATTTCCCTGGAGGAATTGTAGTGTTTATATAAAGTACCCAAGTATTTATGAGCAGCCCCATTGCTATTCCTGCCCATTAATTTTAGATGAAGCTGGTGTGACCTGTGTGAGGTTAGGAAATGTATTAGGGAAAGATAAGCATTCCCCCACTGGTTGTTCTTCCTGACCAGCTGCTCCTGGGTGATGTAGAAAAATGTCTTAGCAACCTGATCAGGGACACTATGCATTAAGGTGATGTCAGATACTGTGGTCTGGATAATAAACCAATTGTTGGACTTCCTTTGGCTTTTCCTAAGTTTACTTCAGCATTTCAAAGGTTCTTGTTTTCATCAATGTGAATGCTCTATGCACTGATAGAAGGCACTTCATACTTTAGTTGACATTTTCATTCGTTGTTGGACCAAAAAAGAAATTATACGGTGAACCTCTCTAAAATTCACTAGGCTGGCCCTTGGAAGATATATACATAAGCCCATGCTCTTTTCCAGCTTAGTTGAACATGCCAGAGTTTATGCACAAAAGGTCATTTCCTTTGAGATTCCACTGCCACCTTTCTACTAAGATGAAGTATTAAAGTGCATATGTTGGAGGATGGAGTAGGGTGGGAGTAAGACTGAATTTCTTTCTATATTTTGAGATATCTGTGATCCAGATGTGTATTTTCTCCGTTTGATACAAATCACAACCCTACATTTCTTTCTTCCTGTTTCCTACCCAGAGGGTTTAAAATTTAATTTTATATTTTTTCATATTAACTGTTATCTATCTCCTCTTTTACTTCCTCCCCCTAATTGAACAATAAAAATTAAAATAAAACCCTTATAACATATTCATTGTCAAGAAAAATATATTCTCTCTTTGATCATACCTAAAAACATATACTCATTCTGCATCTGAAAGTTTTTCATATTTTTTTCTGGCAGAAGGTCAGTTATGTAGTTCATTTTCAGGCCCTTGGAATCATGATTCATCATTGTTCTGAGGTGTCCAGAATTCTAAAGGCTTTCATTTTTTAATGTTATGTTGTATATTTTCCCCCTGATTCTGATCCCTTCAATATGTATCAGTTCATAAAGGTCTTATTGTTTTTTTCTGAAATACCCTAATTAATTATTCCAGGTTTTGGTGATAAAAGTTTAACAACAAGCTCTCTGGGGGGAAAAAGTGATCAAGATACATATTTAAGTTTAATTTGCATTATTAATATATTCTCCAACACTTTCTCAAACCTATAGAATCAACAAGATAATAAATCAAGCCCAGATTTGTATCATTTGTATATTTTCTAGATAAAAATGCTCACACTAAAAATTTTATAATCAGCTCTCAAAAGCCTGTTCAAGCTAACCAACAGTATATCCTGAGCTATTCCCTAGAAATATTCGACTTCTTTCTCCAGGGCATTTTTGCTTCTTTTATAAATATTTTGTGCACGTGGCTTCTTTTCTTCTTCCTCTGGGGAATACTCTTTGTATAGGTATTGTTGGCTTATGAGCTAATGTTCATAATTGTAAAGTGTTTTCCAGAATACCTTGAAAATATATTTATTTTCCTAATAAGAGCACATGCTCCTGAGAGGCAGGAATTTTTCTTGCTTCCTTCAAAGCTCAGTTAATCGAACTACAAGCATGTATTAATTCCTTCCTATATGCCAGAAAATATGCTAAATGTTATGGAGACATATACAAAAAAAATCTCTATTTGTAAAGTTTATGTTCCAATAGAGGAGATGACATTACACATGTTTGAGCAGGGTGCAAGACAGCCCTGTGTCACATGTATCTTCAGTATGCCAAGAGCCCTGGGGGGAATTAGAGTCATCTCTTCTCTCCATTGCCATGATCTGGAGCCCTCTGAGATTTTAGAATCTCTCTTGTCATGGAGCCAGTAACATGTTCTAGTTAACCACTTAAGTCAAGTAGCTATTATAAAAAGATATTTATTCAAAGATAATGAACACATAAACAAATAAATAAACATTTCCCCCAATACCTCCTGGACAGGAAGGAACCCTGTTCAATTTAGATCAAAGAAACAGTACCTGAATCTGAATATTCTACATCCAACCAAAATGCCTCCTCATCTATATGTTTTTGTTGTTGTTGTTGTTTGATGTTTAGTCTTTTCTAATTGCTGTCCAAATCTTCTTCATGATTTGAGTTGGAGTTGTTTCTGACATTATTTAGTATTTTTTCCAGTTGATTTACATATGAGGAAACTGAGGCAAACAGGATTAAGTGAGTTTTCCAGGGTCATACAGGAGAAAGTATCTGAGGCTGAATTTGAACACAGGAAGATGAGTCTTCTTAACTCCAAGCCTGACATTCTATCCACTGTGCCATCTTGCTGCCCCCAACATATGTTTTTTTTTTCCCCATGCTAATAACAATTGTTAAAGAAGAAGCAGATCAAAAGGAAAAAAATATATGAGAAAGAATATTTTATATGTGATGATCAACTATGATGGACTTGGCTCTTTTCAACAATGAGGTGATTCAAGGAAATTCTAGTAAATTTGGGATGAAAAGTGCCATTTGTTTCCCAAGAGAGAACTATAGAGACTAAATGTGGACCAAAGTATAGCATTTTCACCCTTTGTACTTGTCTTGATTCACTGTTTTGCTAAGAAGAGCTAAGTCATTCAAAATCTATCACCCAAAGTTGTTTGCTAATAGATGTTTTCCTGGTTCTGGAAATTTCACTTTACATTGGGTTCATACAAGATTTTCCAGGTTTTTCTGAAATCTGACTGTTAATCATGCCTTATTGCACTATAGAATTTTGTTTAACCATTCTCCAATTGATTGACAGCACCTCAATTGCAATATTTTGTCACTGAAAAAAAAGGGCTGCTATAAATATTTTGCCTTTTTCCTTTTAAAAATGATTTCTTTGGGATACAAATATAGTAGTGGTATTACTGGATCAAAGAGTGCACAATTTGGCTTCCCTTTGAGCATAGTTCCAAATTGTTCTCCAGGATGGTTGGATTGGTTCACAACTTTCTCAACAGTGTATTAGTGTCCTAATTTTTCAAAATCCTTTACAATATTTATCATTTTCCTTTTTTGTCATATTAGCCAATCTGATAGGCATGAGATGGTATTTTAGAATTGTTCTAATTTGTATTTCTCTAATCAAAAGAGATTACACTTCTTCATATGCTTATAGATTCCATTTCTTTATTTTAAAATGGCCTCTTCATATGCATTGACAATTTATCAATTGGGGAATACCTTGTATTCATATTACTTTGACTCAGTTCTCTGTATATTTGAGAAATAAGCCCTTTATCAGAAATACTTGTTGGAAAAATTATTTCTTAGTTTTCTGACTTTCTTCTAATCCTTGTTGCAAACTTATTTATTTTATATTTTTATGTAAAATCTCTTTTTTTTTGGTCATTTATCTCTTATTTGGTCATAAATTCTTCCTCTCCTCTTATAATTTCATTATGGTTTCACCCTTTATATCTAAATCATGCATCCATTTTGACATTATCTTTGTGCATATTGTGAGATAATGGTCTACATTATTTTCCAGTTTTCCATCATTTTTTGTCAAATAATGAGTTCATATATATATATATATATATATATATATATATATATACATATATATATATATACTAGGATCTGTGGGTTTATCCTGTTCTAGGTAACTATGGTAATTGACATCATGTGTGCTTAAACCATTTTACTGATCCATCACTCTATTTCTTAGATAATAACAGATAATTTTGAAAATTATTAGTTTATAATATAATTTGATATTTGATTGGTAGACCACCTTCCTTTATATTTTTTTCTCCTTTAATTCCCTTGATATTTTTGACTTCTTGTTCTTCTAGATTAATTTTGTTGTTATTTTTTCTAGCTCAATGAAATAATGTTTTTGGTACTTTAATGGATCCTAGCACTTGATAAGTAAATTAGTTTAGGCAGAATTTCATTTTTATTATATTGGCTAGGTCTACCCATAAGCAATTGATATTTTCTCAGTTGTTTACATTTGATTTTATTTGTGTAAAAAATTTGTTTTGTAATTGTGTTCATCTATTTCTGGGGTTTGTTTTGGCAAGTAGACACCTAAGTATTTTATATATTTTTACAGTTACTTTGAATGGAAATTCCCTTACTATCTTTTGTTGCTGGACTTCATTGGTCATATAAAGAAATGCTGATAATTTATGTGGGTTTATCTTATGTACTGCAACTTTGCTAAAGTTGTGGATTATTTCTAATAGTTTTTTAGTTGATTCTCTAGGGTTCTCTAAGTATATCATCATATCTGCAAAGAGTGATAGTTTTATTTCTTCAATGTCTATTATAATGCCTTTGATTTATTCTCTTATTGCTATAGCTAACATGTCTAGCACTATATTGGTGATAATGAGCATCCTTGCTTCATCCCTGATCTTATTGGGAAGGATTCTAGTTTATCCTCATCATATCTAATGATGATTTTTTTGCTCATTTGGGGTGAAGGAAGGAAGCTTTTTTTCCCCTTTTCTTTAAATTTTAGCTCTGCTTTTCAGGTTGGCAGGGATACTTTCTCAGACTTCTTTTGCTAGAGGTTGTAGATCCTGGTTTTTTACCTGGTGCTGTGGTGATGCTGCCTAAGCTCTACGAGGGACTCTTGTGTCTGTTACTTCACTAAGTAGATAAGATGGGGGCACAGCTGGCACTGTTAGAAACTGTAGAAGTCTGGCAGTTTACCTGGTGCTGAGCTGGGTTACTAGTGGTGGTGCCCAGTGTGTGCTGAGTCCAGGTGGGCTTTTTCTATGTTACTCCAGGCTTCCACTGAAGCATATGGCAGTCTGGTTACTGGAGGATGCCTAATTGCATGAAGTTACCCTGAGACATGTAATGGTTCTCAGAACTGGAATCTGCCAGTTCCTGTGGCATTTGGCATGTCCTGGTTCCTGCTGCTTTGTTGAGGTGAGTCTTTCTGCTGGCTTGATGGAAACTTGCTGTCCTGGACTGTATTCCCCTTTTATCTGAATGATATGGACCTTTCCTGCTGATTCTTCAAATTTCCATCTTTTGCTGGTTCTGTTTTTTCAGGATTTATTTTAGGGTACTATTTTATGGTTGTTTAGAGGAGAATATGGGAGAGTTATAGCAATTTACTGCTTATCCCCCCACCTTTGGACTAACCAGGATACTCAGTTTTATTAAAGTAGTTGCCTTTCATTGCTCAAAGTGTGGAATTGGAAACAAATACTTTCTACCCATAGGAACGCCTGGTAATGTCCATGTTATTTCTGTTGTTATTGCATAATGAAAGAGATCTCAGGGAAAATGGGCCACTGAAATATGTGCTGAGAGTGGTAATAGCAAGCTGAAAAATCTGTCTGTTAGGCAAGGGTTTGGCTCAGGGGACAGATTTCATTTAATTCAAGATTTGAAATGGATGCTAGTGAACAGTGAGTAAAGAGATGAATCATTCCACTTAGTCTCTAGTGGAAGAAAGGGTTGCTTCTGAAATCTTCCTTCCACCACAACTCCTTCCCCACCATACCTAACCCATATAATTCTTTGAAACTCATTGTTTACTATCAGCTGGGGCTTAACTCAGTTTATAAATGAACTCATCAACAACCCCGTGTTCTCATATGAGTCACTGAACAATTGTGAGAGCACCTAACCATTATTAAGCTTCTCTTTATCAAATAGAACAGAACTGGTCCACTTTCAGGTTTAATTTACAAATGGGATTCATCTCATAAATCAGAATTGAGTTGTGGAGAAAGGAAAGGTCAGTTCAAAATTGAAGTAAACAGCTCCATTGAGATTTCCAAGTTACATAAACACTGACACATGAAAAATGGTCCAGATAAACTAGATAGTCCATTCTGGAGAACTGAAGACCCAGCCTTAAGTAAATCCTGTTACTGGTTGGGTCTTGCAGACTCTTACTGTTTTAAAAATAAATGCTGTAATTGCTTTATCAGCATGGTATTGTATTCCATGAAGGAAAATGCAAATGAGCTTTTTGCCTCACCATTGGAGGGCCAGAGAGATTGTTTCTGAGCTATGCTGTGGAGAGATGGAAAAATAAAATGGGAGGCCAATGTAAATGTGAACAAAGACAAAATCTCAAGTTTTTGTCCCATTTGCATCAGTAATAATCCCAGCAATCTGGCTGCAATCAGCTAAACCATATTTGATTGGAACAGGTGCACTCAGAGGTTTACTGCTTAGAATAAACAAGCATTTAATAATATTCATACATTTATATATAGCACCTTTCATCTCCTTGTGTCTACCTGTAGCAGCCTCAATACCTCAGGGGTTAGCTTAAAAAGCCCCTCTAAGAAAGACCAAGAAATGAATAAGTTTACAGAAAGAACACAAGGCTAAAAGTCAAGAGATCAGAACTCCAAACTTGCCTCTGCTACCTGTGTGACATTAGGCCAGGACCTTTCCCCATTCCTCAGTTTCCCTATCTGAAAAATAAGGGGGCATATAATAAAAGAATGGATGACAATCTCTAAAGACTCCAGTACTCTGGCAGCTAGGAATCTTTTGAAGTCAGGAAAACCTTTGAATTTCCATCCTCCCTTAGGCACCTACCAACCATGACACTGAATTTTCTTATTTGTAAAATGACAGGCTTTGACATGGAGTCTTCTGTGGTTCTTTCTAGTTCTTCATTTATGATTGTATAATCTAATCAATGTGGTGACCATTTATGACTTCAGAAGAGTAACAGTGAAACATGTCTTTTATTTTTAAATGATGAGGCACTGATCTTTAGGGCAGGGTAGGGCATGAATCATTAGATCAGTGGGTTGACATATTTTGCTAAACAGATCATTATTGGTGGATTTATTTTACTTCTTAGGTACAAGGAAGGGTTGGTGGGAGTCACTGGGAAATACTAACAATGTAAAAATATGAACAAAATATCTTTAAAATAAAAATTAAATAAAGGGGTCATTCTAGATGAACTCCTAATGCATTCTAGTTCTAATATTCAGTGATTATTTTGTAAGGAAAAATCACCTTAGAACAACTGCTTTGGGTTTCTGGTTGAGAAATCTCTTACTGTAAATGGAGGTTAATACACTTTATCCTAGAGGCAGAAATCTCATCTGCTATTAATCTTCCTTCCTTCAACAGGGAAAATATATGGAAAGGGTTAAGGGTGAGGATAAACTATGGATCCAATTAGATCACCAAGACAGTCCTATATCCCCATCTCCCATGGAAACATTTATTCTTTTAGTTGAAATTTACCATATATTCCAATTTAAGTCTACCAAATATCTAATTCAACTTCTTTCCCTCCCCACATTGTACTTGTCACATCATTCAACTCTGACTGTCCCCCTGGAATTACTCTGACTCCTGACAAACATTAACCTGCCACTGCAACTTCAACATAATAAGAAGTTGTACTATCCAAGTTATTGCTTCCTATGTGGGAGAAAGGGAGCAAAGCGTCTTATAACCTTTCCCTCCCAACACACACACACACACACACACACACACACACACACACACACACTCCTTTCGAATATTCTTGCACCTCTCACTTCACACTCAGATATGCTCTGTATATGGTAATTACTGTATTACATGGGCATCCTTGATGTTACCCAAGTACACTGTCACACTGATCATTTTTTCTTGGCTATTATTTTGGGAATTCTTCTCTCTTCTCACCTTTTTACTTCCCTGACTTCCTTAAACTTCCAGGTAAAATGTGACCTTCCATAGGAAACTTTTCCCAACCTCCTTAATTGTAATGCTTTCCTTCTGTTGATATTTCACTTTAGCCTACATATAACTTGATTGTACATAATTATTTGCAAATACTTGCAAAATAGATCATTATTGGTGATTTTTTATTCAACTGTGAACATCCCTGTGGTTGTCCTTGGACTATCTTTGACTTTTCTGTGTGCTTAGCATAATTCTTGGCATATAGTAGGCCCCTAAAAATGCCTATTGATTGATTGGAAGAATCAATCATCTGTCTGTATAGCTCATTCAACCAGTCAGATACAAGTAATATTTTAAGCAAGTGTTGGGGGAAGGAGGGAGGAACTGGAGCACTGGACTTGGAAAGATTCCCCTAACTGAGCTTGGAACATTGAGGCTCCAATCTGGGCTTTCCCTGGGCTAATGTTCCACTAATCAGCTTTCCCATACTAAGAATTTGAACTGCATAAATGCAGAAGAAAATACTACAGTGAACTTGAGGGAGGGAAGAGCTGGGACAGTGACTATTCATATGAGTTGGCTGACATATGAAAATTTGGTATTGCAAATATCACTATTAGATTTCAAGGCCATAGTTTCATTAAGATCAGTTCAGGATTATATTAAGAAAAAATGGGAACACTTTGTACTAAGTGATCTTAAAATTTCCTCTCAAAGATGAAATTTTCTTCTCTTATTCTGTGAGTTGGTGGGCATAATGGAAAATAAATTACTTGAGGCAGAAGACTTGAATTTTAAGTCTTAAACAAATTTAACAAAAATAATCATGAAATACTTAACATCTTTGGGGGCCTTAGTTGGTTCTTCTGTTGAACAGATATTTTTAAGGTAATTATTTGCAGTATCTAAGTCACATTTTTATGTATATGATTTTTATTTTGGAATATCCTATAATTTTCCTTTAGGAAAGTTTGATTAATATATTTTTCTTTTTTTTATTTCCTCCCCAGTTCTTCCCAGTAGAACATTATTTTGTAACAAACAAGTTCAAAAAAGCCAAACAAATCAACACATTGATTATGTCTAAACATATGCATCACATTTCTATTATCTATCACTTCTTTTTTTGAAGTTGAATTTGAAGACAATCTGAAGTTACAATTAGTGACTATGTCAGCTGAGTCATACAATGGATAGTATACAGAGGTTAGGGTCAGAAAGATGTGAATTTGAAACATATTCCAGAAATTTATTATTTGTATGATGTTGGAAAGCTGGATAATCTCTCTGTGTCTTTGTTTCCTCATTTGTAAAAATGGAGATAATAATAGTACTTACCTTACAGGATTGTTGGGAAGAGAA
>JAJPUD010006389.1:41245-59019 GCA_023553655.1 Myrmecobius fasciatus
TAGTTCCTTTTATAATTGACCAATTACATTTTTTTGTTCATTGCATTTTTTCCATTTTTTCTATTTTATTTTGCAGTGATCTCATTTCATTTCCCCATGTTTCTTCTAACTCTCTTTTAAGATTTTTTATGCAATCTTCAAAGAAAGCCTTGTGACATGGAGACCAGTTTATGTCCCTCTTTGGGGCTTTTTCTGGAGTTGCTTTACCTTTAGGGGCCTCAGGATTTGAGGTCTGTTCTTCCCTCTCTCCATAAAAGTTGTCTATGATGAGAGCTCTTTTTGGTTTTTTATTCATTTTATTTTAAAGGTGTGAGGTCTGTTTAGGGCAAAGGTGGGACAGCTGCTTTAATTTGCCCTGGGGCAGTTCTGCTGATTGAGTTATTTCAGGAACTGGGCAGTTCTGCTGATTGAATTATGTTAGGTGCTGGGCAGTTCTGCTTTAGTTCACCCTGGGGCAGTTCTGGTGATTGAATTATTTCAGGTACTGGGCAGTTCTGCTGATTGAATTATTTCAGGTGCTGATCAGTCCTACTGATTGATCGCCCTAGAGTGCTGTCTAATGGCAGCTAGGTCAGATGCTTATCAGGGGTTCAGTGGTTCACAATCTACCCCCCACAAAAGGCAGACTCTCCAAACCACCTGCCCACAATCAGGACAGATTGGCCCAAGAGGCCCGCAGACGACTCCCAGGTGTGTGAAAAGCACAACGCTCCCACTCCTGTTTCGACTCCTGTTCCAGCTCCCTGCTCCAGCTCCCTGCCCTGGTCTCCCTGTGCTGCAGTCTGGGTTCAGTAGACCACCCCCCTGCCCAATTAAAACAGACCTGTTTTGAGGTTCTTCCAGAGTATCTTCTTCTAGAATCATGTTGTCCTCCAGATATTGTGGATTTTTTTGCTTCAAAATCAGTTTAGAGGTTTCATACGTTGTTGGTTTGAGGGAAGGTTAGAGGAGGTTACAGAGACTCCTGTCTGATCTCCACCATCTTGGCTCCACCCCTGGAAGTCCGAATATTATTGTTCTGTAAGAAACGACCAGCAGGATGATTTCAGAGAGGCCTGGAGAGACTTAGATGAACTAATGTAAAGTGAGTAGAACCAAAAGAACATTATACACAGCTATAGCAAAATTATATGATGATCAATTCTGATAGATGTGGCTCTTTCAACAATGAAATGCTTCAAACCAGTTCCAATTGTTCAGTGATAAGGAAAGCCATATACACCCAGAGAGAGGGATATGAATATGGCCCACCACATAACATTTTCATGCTCTCTATTAATATTTGCTTGCATTTTGTTTTCCTTCTCAGATTTTTTTTCTTGTAGATCCGATTTTTCTTGTACAGCAAGATAACTATGTAAATATGTATACATATATATATACGATTTGTCAAGTATTTTAACAAAATTAACATGTATTACACTTCATGCCATCTAGGGGAGGGGGTGGGAGGAAGGAGGGAAAAAATGTAACAGAAAGCTTTGCAAGGGTCAATGTTGAAAAATTACCCATGCATATCTTTTGCAAATAAAAAGCTTTAATAAAAAAAAGTTAAAAAAAGAAAGAAACGAGGTTTTTATGCTGATAACTTTCAAGTCTTTCAAAAACTGTTATATCTTTCAGTGATATTCTTTGGCCACCTATTGGAGAATTATTCTTGTCATATATTTCTATAAATTCCTTATGAATTTTGGAGAGCAGATCTTTACCAAAAATTTTGCTGCCAAGATTATTTACTAATTAACTGACTAACTTCTAATCCTAGTTGCTTTGATTTTGTTCTTATCATGGCTTTTTATTTCTTATAATAGAGATTATACAATTTATCTTCTATAATCACCTTGAATAATTAAGAATTTTTTCCTAGCCATGGTTATCAAAGAAACTTCTCTCAGTTTTCTATTTTTTTTAATGATATGATCCTTAATAGTAGGGTCATATCAGCTGTAGTTAATTGTGGAAAGTGCTGTAAGAAGGAGTTCTAAGGCAATATGCTAAAACTACTTTTTATTTTGAGTCCTTTTGTTGTTGTTGTTAAAGAAGGAGCTATTACAGTATCAGCCTTTAGTTTTACTTGTCAAATAGGCTCAATTTATTTCTATCTCTAGTTAACCCTGGACTCTTTGTAGCTGAGATAATTTCCAATTTTCTGGTAACTTTTTGGTAATGTAACAGAAAATAATATTATAGTAATAATTGACCTTTTCTTGAGATTTCCCTAAACCTGGTTGACTTTATTGCATTGTTTCACTAATCTCTGATCTCCAGTGTCTCAATTCTAATTGCTTAAAATTCCTTTTTCTTCAATTCTGAAATGTCTTCTCCTTTTTATACAAATTGATTAGGTCATGACCTTGTCACTCACACAATGACTTTGACTGATTCAAGGAGGTACACAGGCCCTGCTCATCCTCAGTTCTGATTGTTCAATCAAAAATGATTTTTCACCCAGTCAAGTCACCAAAGTCAATTAGGATGGTTTTGACCCTACTCTTTAGTGATGTTTTTGTTCAGTTGCATTAGAACATCCAATTCCCTCTCCCATCCAAAGGCATTTATTTTAATTATCATTTAAATTATTTTTGTATCATGAATTGCAAAGTTAACTCAAGGAAGAATTTGTGATGTTTGTCATGGATAAACTCCGTGTTTCCCCCACTGTATTTCTTGCTGCTTATATCAAACCTCAAAATTGCTAATTTCAGCTCTGAATGCAAGCTGTTGTTACCATTCCTGCCATTAATTGTGCTCATGGTCTAGCCATTCATATCTCGGGAAGTGAGAAGCAAAGAATGGAGTTTCCATGATTACAATAAAATACTATAAATGGAAGCAAGAAAAAAATAAGAATTTCCATTTGAGATGGCAACACCAGACACCGGGGATTTGGGTTAGTGTCTTAACCAAGTGACCTTGTGCAAGCGTTCTTCCTGAAAGACTTTGCAGGCAAGTGTTTATTGTGGCGTGACCATCAATCCAATTCATTGTAAATGGGCAGCCATTGGGAACATTTAGAAGGGTTGTTGGCCTGCCAGCCTGCCTTTCATCAGGGGTGATTTGTTTCCCCTAATCCAGAACATTTTAGCATTTTTACATTTGGGTTCTGAGGGAGCAGATTTATTGCTCTCTTGTTCCGCCAAATGCAGACGGGATCATTTGTAGCAATAACTTCTCTCCTTTTCTCCATGGCACTTGAATTTTAGTAACCCAATTTGCTCTGCTCTAGTTTAAGTCATGTCAGCACTTGCAGCAAAACATCCACATTTCAAAGGCTTTCTGATATGTGGCCTCCCTCCCCATTTAGCATATGCAATCACTTATCCACTAAGGATTTTACACAGGCACATTAAAACTGCAAAATCCAAAATACTTCAGACATATTTGCTAAAAATTACACTAACAACCTAGTGAAAATAGTCTCTCTCCTCCTCCTCTTTTTTCCCGTCTTTCAGTTGAAATTCTACAACGCCCATCTCTTCCATGGAGCCTTTCCTGAATGCTTTTTTCTATGATCCAACCTATAACTAGTTGTAATTCATGTTTTTGCACTTATTATGTATTATTTTTAATTATTCAATGTATGAGAAGCAGTCTGGCTTATGTAATTCTATAATTGTAATAACAATGCAAATTTGAGAAATAGCATGAAGTAATAGAATCAACATTGGATTCCAAACCTGGGTTCAAGTTCCTCTAATATATATTAACCAAAAACTCTGGAGACATTATTTAAACCCTCAGTGCTCTAAAACAGGGCTTAAACATTTTCCATTCATGACTCTTTTATGCTTGAGAAATTTTTTATGGGACCCTGGATATATAGATATATAAAATGGGTATACAAATCAAACATTTACTCATAATAAATCATAATTTTGTGACTCCAGCATTCATTTACAAGACCCCACATGGGGTCATGACCCACATGTTAAGAAAATGGACTCTAGACAAGTTGCTAAGAATATAAATTGCAAAGAGGATGGTGACCTATTTTGTAGAGGAAATTTCCTCATCCAAAAGTTCTCTGTACCAATGAAATTGCAATTATCTATCCCTTGTCCCTTTGTAAGATATATTGGATAGGATACTGGACTTAGGCTCAGGAAGAGTCAAGTTCAGCTTTAAATTGCACCAAAACTTTTGAGCATTTTGTACATGTAAAACATTCTACAGAAGATATCCCCATACCTAAAATGAATGTACCTTTCATGTCTCCTCAGAACTCTTAGCTTTGTTCAGAGGCCAATTCAAGTGTCATCTATTCTATGAGATCTTTTCCCAATAAACGATCATACCTCCAAAATTACTCTATATTTACCACATGTATGGTAGATTTAATCACTTGTTTAAGTAATGTTTCCCTTGATAGAATATAAACTTCCTGGGATCAGGTACTGTTTCATTTGATACCCTCAGCATCTTGTTCTATGACTGGCACATAAGAAACAATTAATAATGCTTATTGATTGGTTTGAAGAATGTAATGATTGAATAAAACCAAACATTCATTGATCACTATTTGGAGTTGACAGGGCAATGTTAACGAATTAGGTACCTGAACTAGGTAACCTATTTTCATTGGATCACAGGATTATAAGTTTCAAGATGGAAGAGATCTTCATTGTACATACAAGAACCCTGAGGTGCAGAGAAGTTGGTCAATTTGACCAAAAACACAAGAACAATAAAAAAGGTTCTTCTGACTCTAAATCCAACATGCATCATGCTGCTGCCATAATCTCTTGTAGCAATGGTAAATGACATTTATTCCAAAAGCCTTTTACATATATTATTTCATTTGATCCTCATAACAACTAGGTAAAGTATAGCAAGTATTATCCCCACTTTTACAAATGAAGAGTTTGCTGACTTGGAATGCAACTTAGTATGATATAAAATGTTTTTGGAGTTGGCAACCAAGGATCTAAGTTTCAATCCTGCCTTTGCCATTTTCTGCCTGCATGATTGGGGTATATGGGGCATGCAAGGATAGCTAACCCCTCTGATGGGAGGACTTGGTGAGCCCTTTTCAGGGCTGCCTATCTACCTTTGGTGTCTATGTGTCCTCCAACTCTCATCTGTAGCTCCAAGAAATTATAGCATCCTCAGTGGCTCCACTGCAGTTAAAATGTCTCAGTAAACAGGCAAATCATGCTGAGAGTAACTAACAGGTTTCAAATCCATTGGTGAGTTAAGGGGATGTCTACCTCAAGCATGTGGAGATACTCTCCAGTGGAATGGGCAGATGAAAACAATTTAGATCTTGGATAGATATCAAAGATATCAAGGTCATCCACTGTATCCCAGGCCATCTCTTGGCTGTAATATTGCCACTGGAGTTTGATGATTCTGGAAGAGAGAGTAAGGCTGTCAACATTGCACAAAATCCAATAATGCACACATCAAAATGTCATCCCATGTCACTGTTTCTCTTAGAAAATGAAGAAGAAACAACAACTTGTATGACCTAGATGGGGCATTTAACTTTGGGGGGACTGACTTTTTTCAATTGTAAAATCAAATAGTTGCATTAGATGGCCTGGAAGATCCATTCTATCTATAATGTGTATGGTCTACCCATAATCATAAAACCTTTAAGTGTCAGAGTCAAAACTTGAACCCAGGTTTGATGAATATGCTATTTTACTCAAAAAGTAGGAGAATCATCTTCAGATAGAAAGGGAAGACTCATATTCCCAAGTTCAAATCCAGCCTCAGACACTTACTAACTGTGTGATCTTTGGCAAGTCACTTGCTCCTGTTTGCCTCAGTTTCCTCACCTGTAAAATGAGCTGGAGAAGGAAATGGCAAAACATGCCAGTGTCTTTGCCATGAACATGTCAAATTGGGTCATGTAGAGTCAGACATGACTGAACAACAAGGAACTTTCATTTTCTGCAGTTTTGTGGGGATATTTTTTTATTTCTTCTGATTTCTTGAAATGAGTTCAAGTCACCTGATCCAGATGCTTTATATCGTGAAGTACTGAAATAATATGTGTATGTGATTATTGAATAACTGTCTGTGATCTTTGAAGGATGACAGAAAATGGGAGAGAAAAAGTAGGACCAGAAAATGTCTCAATTTGGTTTTTAAGCTGCAAATTCTGTAAAGAAACTAGAGAGCTTATTGTCCATTTCTTGCAAAATTCATAACATTATTAAAACAGATAGCTCGTGAGTAACTGAATTCATGCTGGTTCTCAGTGGTCTCCACTTTCTTTTTTAAGAAAAATCATGTCAATCTAGTGGTATTTCCTTCTTTGCAAGGGTGATGAGACTGATAAATGAGGGAAATACTATCACTTCCATATATCTTGATTTCAGCACAGAAGCTGACATGTTTCTCATGATATCCTTGTGAAAAAAATGGGCTTGGTCATATTATAATTAGGTGCATTTGTAACTGGCAATATAACTGGAGCCATTGAATGTTTAATTAATGGATTAACACCCTCCAGGGTGGTCTCTGGAGCAATGCCAGCAGCCTATTTGCTCATGATTATTCTGTTCAACATTTCTATCAATGACTTGAAGACATACTTGACATGTTTATCTTATTTGCAGATGACCTAAAACTGGAAGGAATAATAGAACTGAGATTCCCAAGAGATTTCCACATGCTATAATGAGTTGAATCAAAAAGGAAGAAATTAATAGAGGTAAAGATAAAATCTTGAATTTAGGTTCAACGAGTGCATATTAAGTATAGGATGGGTGAGGCCTGAATACCATTTATGTAAAAAAAAAATATTTGAGGATTTTAATTGACTGTAATTTCAACGTTTTATCAATGACACATTGCTGAAAATAAGTTTAGAAATCTCATGGAAAGTTAAGTTGAATTAAGAGGAGGAAAATGTGCAGAATGAAGTCTAAAAATGATCCTATTCTACTCTGGACTGATTGGACTACAGTTGGAGCTTAAGGCATGCATTAATATGTTGTTCCTGCCACTTTTGTTGTTGTGACTTCAGTCTTCCTTCTCAAAAAGACTCAATGGTGTCATGAGGGTAAAATCTTGATTTCAGCATTAATTTGATTTATTTTTTTTTATTTTTTGCTTTTTGCTGAGGCAATTGGGGTTAAGTGACTTGCCCAGGGTCACACAGCTAGGGAATGTTAAGTGTCTGAGACCAGATTTGAGCTCAGGTCCTCCTGACTTCAGGGCTGGTGCTCTAACAACTGCGCCACCTAGCTGCCCCTAGCATTAATTTGATTTAAATGAGGCAGAGAACTGTGCAACATCATCGGCCTTATTCTGCTCTCTAGAGTCATTGAAGTCCAATGGCAGGACAACAGTCAAGATGACTGGCAATGGCCCATAATGCAATAAATGACTTTGGGATTTCCAAATTAAGGTTTTTCCCAGGCTCCAGCTTGTCTAAGGTATTTCAATGGACATGCTGAAGCAAACCTAAAGGAGGAGAATACCCAGTGTCATAAAGAAAAGTGAAACTATGACAGATGATGAAAAATCTAAAGAATTAATGATGGTTCCCCTAGAGAAGACTTCAGAGTAGGAAGTATGAACGATGCTCTTCAAACAACTGAAGGATTGTCAAATGTAAAAGGAACTAGATTCATCTGAGGGATTCCAGAAAAGGAAACCAGGCTCAATTTGAGGAATGTATAGAGGGGTAGACTTCTGTTTTATCAATATAAAGGAAAACAACCAAAAAAAGGAAAGGAAGCAAAAAATAGATAGTGACTTTGTTTTCAATGGATTTTATAGGAACATAGATGTAAAGTGGGAAAGCCATTGAATCCAAACTCATTTTATAAATGAATAATCTTAGTCTTGGAGATATTAAGTGACATGGTCAGGGTCTGATGACTAGCCAATGGCTGATTAGGAAAAGACTAGACTTTAACTTGTTCTATAGAAGGAGTCTATAGAAGGGTTCCATAGAAGGACTAAAGGACTTCTATTTCTTCTTACTCTAGAATTATAGTGTAGCTTTATAATTGTATTAATAACACATAATTGAGAAGCAGTGAGGAGTAATAGATAAACCTCTGACCTTGGAGTCAGGAAAACCTGAATTCAAGTCCTGTGTTTGATAAATGCTACTTATGATTTATATTATACATGTCTACTAACTTCTCAGGGCTCCAAATATGTCTCTAAGACCATAAATGCAGAAAAAAATTGATTGGCATGAATAACAGCAGTAGCTCAGCAGTAGTGGCAATATTGATGAAATATTATTATTAAAAACAAAACAAAACAAAAATTTTGTCACCCTATTACTTTTAGAAGTTCTTTCTTCACAACAAAACTAAGATAAACTGTCTAAATGCTGTTTCCATTTTATTGTATTTCAATGCTAAATTCTGAATCAAAGGGTGTTAATCCCAGCTCCATCTATTGTTCTAATTTTATATATTTATATAACTTCTCTGGGTTTCAGTTTCCTCAGATATTTATTTGTTTTGTCACCCTAGGTAAATCACTCAACTTATTACACTCAATTTCCTCATATGTAAAATGGATATAATAGTAATACACGCCACCAAAAGTTGTTGTAAGGATCAAACAGGAATAAAACAAAAAGCATTTTGTAAACCTGAGTGTTCAACCTGAAGTCAGGAAGAATTGAGGTACAATCTAATCTAGACTCTTGCTAACTATATAACTCTGGTAAAGTTGTTTGATCTCTGTCTGCTTTAGTTTCTTCAACTATAAAATAGGTATGAAATACTACTCATCTTCCAAGGTTATTGTGAAAATAAAATGAGGTAATTTCTGTAAAGTATATTGCAAGTTATAGAGTATCATATAAATGCTCTCATTACATTATCATTATTATTGCTAGGAATCAGTCAGAGATGTTTTGATTCCCAACCACTGCCACAGTGATGTTTCCAGGTTCTTTTTCATCATTTGCTAGCTTTGTTTTTATTTTCTAACTTATTGAGGGATTTAGAATAATATAAGCACTCCATGCATACTAAATTGATGTGCATTTTAATTCCCTGCTAAAAGACAAACAATATTTTCCCAGTGTCCATATTGCAAAAAATCAGCCAAATCAATCATCAGGAGAGGAGGAGGAGGGAAGGCTGATGACATCAGGGAGGGATTCATCCCTTGGAGTCATTGGACTGCACATGAATAGTGTTTTTCTGAATAATTATTTGGTATATTATCTTGTTCTTTAAAATTTCCTAGCACTACCATTCATTCTTTCTTGTCTCCTGTAATGATTGTTCATGTCCATTTAAGGAGAGATATACAATGCATGCTCACAGAAAGCTTATCTGGTTGTAACTTATTAAAGTTAAAATTAAGGCTGTGAGATCAAAGGTAGAAAGGTCTCATATATTTCTAAGTCGATTATCTAAAATAAAAATGAAACTGAAGACAAAATTACTGAGCCATCAATGATTTAATCTGCAAAGCTAGCATTTGCATATCAAACTAGATCACCTGACTCCTCAGAGATCAAAGACAACAGGCCACTTATAGAGATGGGTTTTATAACAAAAAAGAATTGAAAAAATTACAGAAACTGTTTTGATCATGATTCAATTGGACAAGGCAGGTCACTTGATTAATTTATTTTTCCCAGACTTTCTTAATTCACATTCTTCCCTATAGTTAGTACCTTTTGAAAGTAGAAAGTGTTATGGAAAAGAGGAACTTGTGGTCAGTGGTTAGCAGTCATCCCCCATCTTCCTTAGAATAATCCATTACTCAAGTTAGACTCGAGCTCAAGCTGCAAAAATGGCACTTAACTTTTGGCTAACTTTTCTCCAGCTGCCAGAAAAGGGAACATATCCTTTGGTCAAACCCTTTTCTCCTAGAAAAGGAAATTTAGCCTTTTGAAACACTCATTCTTTTAAATTATCTACTTATAAATAATAAAGTCTTCTCAATCTATCTGCTGCTATCACCTGCTGTCTATGTTTTTCTGAGTTTAGGGCTAACTCTTCTTAAAGAAGGGAACCTAATTATATAATCAAAAAAATAAATCAAAATAATCAAAAATAGCTATTATCTTTTTTAATACATAAAAATCCTCAAAGTAGCACTTTTTTAAATAGCAAAGTGACTTTACCTGAGCAAAGCTTGTTGCCTAAGACATAGTTAAACCCATTATGGTACTTGAACATATTGATTAATGAATATGAAAGTACAGAAAATCTTAGAAAGATGAATCAACTGATGGAAAGTGAATTACAAAGAATCGGGAGACAATATGATGATGACTACAACTGGGTAAATGAAAGCGATAATTAAAATAGAATCCTATGTAAGTAAAATGACCTAGTTTGATACCAAAGAAGAATTAATGCAGGTATAGAAATGTTAATTTACTGTTTGCCTTTGCTGATATGTTGATTAATTTTGTTGATTTGATCTCTTTTTCTCTTTTAATTTTTATATAATCAGGATGATTATGTGGTTTGTTGTAGGAGAGAGGAATACATAGGAAAATGAATATAGTATAAAAATAAAGTTTAAATAAATTTTAAAAAGCAAAACAAGGGATACAAAAAAGACACGTGCAAGTCTGTGATACAGCCATTTGCATCCCTATTGTCATTATAGTATGTGCCTTTGAACAGATGAAGTCAGACCAGTGAATGGACAGTTCCATGAGGACTTCAGACTAATTTGAACAGCTCCTGAATAATATAACATATTACTGTTTCATACCAAGGGACAGAAAAAAATCTGGCACTATTTACAAATCCACCAACCTAAGATAACTTCTCCTAGGCTTATTTAGCTTACCAATCATAAGTAAATTAAATAAATTCATGCAGAATATGATAAAAATTCCATTTATATTGAATGACTACATCTATGGATTTTTTTTTCAGTCACTTAGAGTATCTTCTCCTTTTAGGAGAAGGATTACCTGATTAGGTTATCTGACTTTCTATTTCAAAAGGGAAAAGTCACAATTGTTTGCCAATGTGCTAGAGGTCATACCTCAAAGTCTCTCTAAATCTTTACCTTCCTTTATTCCTGACTTTGAAGAAAAGATAATCCAGCTCCTTGGGAAAGTCAGACCCTCTACTTGTGCCTTTCTCTTTCTAATTTTCAATATTTTCTTTTTTTATTTTGATCTTTCCCCACCACCTACAACATGTTATCTTAATGCAGTTTGAGATAAGGTTTGGGATCCTAATGTTTGTTATAAGGAAGTTAAAAGCACAATATGGGACAGCAGACAAAAAGCAAAATAAACTAGTTTTATTAAGAAGAAATAATCATAAGAATGGACAGCTGAGGAAGATGACTTCAAAATTGCTATATCCAGTTCTAATCTGTTTCCTAGATTCCGAAAATACATCATTAATTGGCTCCTAGTTACTATATTTCCTTTTGGATGTCCTATGAACATCTCAAACTCAAGCTAAAAACAAAACTCATTGTCGCTTAACAAAATTCTGCCCTCCCTAACAACTTCTGTATTACTTTATTACTGTTTTGCATTCTGCATGTATTATTGAGGATAATACTCCTTTCTCCACCCTCAGTTCCCCAGGTTGTAACTGCAGATTTAGCCTGGATTTTTTTCCTCCTTTCATCACTCATATCCAAGAATATGTCAAGTTTTATTTATTTATTTGTTTGTTTGTTTTTGGCTGTGGCAATTGGGGTTAAGTGACTTGCCCAGGGTCACACAACAAGGAAGTGTTAAGTACCTGAGGCCAGATTTGAACTCAGGTTCTCCTGACTTCAGAGCTGGTGCTCTATTCACGGCACCACCTAGCTGCCCCATATTCTATTTAAGTTATTATGTAATATAGTTATAGAATCTAACCTCTTCCATTCACTCATGCAGCCATGACACTATATATCAAACCCTAAATCACCTTTTGGCTGTACTATTAGCCTATACTATACTATACTATACTATACTATACTATACTATACTATACTATATTATACTGTATAATACTTCTATCTAATTGGATTATTAGAGCCTTGTAATTCATCTCCATGCTTCCAATTTTTCCCTTTCCAGTTTTTCTTTCATACAACTGTCAAAATAATCTTCCTAAGCCATAGGTTAGGTCATTTGAGTTCCACTAACCAGACACTTAATATTAGTTTCATATTCCCTTATGGGATAAAATGTATAGCTTGGCATTTAAAGCTCAATATTTGGTCTATCTTTATTTTCAGCTTTATTTCATTCTACTACACTCCATAAACTCTATATTCTATACAATTGACCATGTTCTAAGCTCATTATTCCATTTCCCTTTTCCATGCATTCACCCAAGCCAATCTCCAAGACATTAATTTTGTCCCTATTTCCATGTCTCAGAAACTTTGTCATCCTTCAAGGCTTAATTCAAGTACTATCTCTTTTGTAATGGCTTCTCCAATTCTCTAAATTTATAGTATTCTTCCCACATCAATTTTCCTTTTACTTTACTTATTTGTGTATATATTCTAGTAGAATTTAAAATCTTTAGGGATTGAGATATTCTTGTATCACCAGGAAAAAAAGACAATTATATAATAAGTGACCCCTTCATAATTGTTAACCTTGACTTAAATTCCTCTACCTCTAACCATTAACTTATCCTTGGTCTTCCTTATATATATATTTTTTCTCCAGAATGGAAACTAGAACAATCTTTACCACTCTCACCCCGTCTCTGTCTATCTCCATCTGTCTCTCTGTCTCCTTGTGTATCTGTTTCTGATTTTGTATCCCTCTTTTTGTTTCCCTGTATTTGTTTGTCTCTGTTTCTCTGTCTCATAAATTTCTTCAATCTTTTCCTATCTGACTTTAAATATGTTAAATATCCTAAACACTCACTCCAAAATCTTTCCATATTCCTTCCACTCCATACATCTAAAATCTCATCCCCCTGTCCTTTACTACCTTTAGTTAAAAATGTCATTAATATATTTTGTTTTTATAGAACCCTAATTCTTCAATATATTACTTCAATATATTACAAAGAAAAAAGAGGAAAAAAATCAGTTCAATAAAGCTAACCAAAACCTCAGCGGAGTTTTAAAGTATATACTATATTAAAGTATATACTGTATTTTATTAACCTCTGCAAAGGAGGACAAAAAAATTATGACCAAACTTTTTGAAAAATATGCTATCCCCAGTGTTTGTACTTTCTCACCACCAGGTCTCTTCTCAATAACTTGAAACTTGGCTTGCTTCTATTTCATCCTCCATAAATATCTCCAAAGTCATTAATACTTTCCCTCATAACCAAACCATTATATTTTTCTCAGTCTTCATCCTTTTTTACTTTTCTGAAACATTTGACAATAGCTCTATTATCCCCTTCTTTCTGTATATTGTTCTTTGCCTTGCCTCTCAAAAACCTATACTTTCTTAGTTCTCTTCTCTAACTGCTCTTTTTGCAACTCATTCTTCTTACCAGTACTTTAATATTGATATTTCCCAAAGACTTATCATTGACTTCTCTCCATCTATTCCCTCATTGTTATAACATGATTGTTGCTTCATTATAGAGTTCTCCTAAATCTACATTTCTATCATGGACCTCTCTCTTTAATGCCAAAGCCAAATTACAGATTATCCTTATGTTTTATTGTATTTTCATTTATTTTGTTAAACATTTCCAAATTAAATTTTAATCTGGCTCTGGACCACGAGGGGATTTTGTCTCCTCTTTGGGCCTCTGGAAAGTGTGGAGTCACTTACCTGTGGTCACATAGCTATATATTTCAAAAGGAAGACTTGAACTGAATTCTTACTGACTCTAAGTCCATATTGTTATCCTTTTCACAGAGTTTATCTTATTTTTATTGATAAATTTTGATTTAATACAGCAGACAAGATATTCTATCCATTTTCCATGTTATTTCTATCCTTATACCTTACTGAATCAAATGTACTTTAATAGTACAAATCTAAATGAATATATGAATTACAATATATTCTTGGTTAGCTAGAATTGGTGGGAAATGCATGAAGCTTACTAATAATATTCACATGTTTCAGATCTAAGCTCCTCTTTAGAATAGAAATTGGTGAAACCTTTACAATATTATTGAAGCATGTAAGTAGATATTTGAATTTTAAAAATAACCATTCCCAAATGAGACTTATACAATGACTGGAAAATGAGAAATTTGCTGCTTCTAAGACTTTCAAATGAAATTATGACCTTAGATGAACTTTTCACCAGCACAGGAAGGAAAATCAAAATGAGGAATATACAACAAAAGCTAAAAATTATGTAGAATATCAGAAAACCTAGGTGTTTGCTCTAAAATTCAAATCATTCATAGAGCAATGGGTTTGAAATCAGGAAGTCTCATCTTTATGAGTTCAATTTTGGTATCAGAATTATTAGCTGTGTGGCAAATCATTTAACCCTATTTGCCTCAGTTCCTCACCTGTAAATTGAGCTAGAGTAGGAAATGGAAAACCACTCTAATAGTGAGAAAACCTCAAAGTACCAAATATTATGCTAAATACTGAGGATACAGAGATAGGCTAAAGATATTTCTGACCTCAGGAGTTCACAATCTAATAGAGAAGATGACATGCAAGCAATTGTATAAAAACAGAGAATAAATAGGAAATAATAAACAAAAAGAAGATACTAGAATTAAGAAGGATTAGGAACAGCTTCCCTTAAAAGGTGAGATTTTATCTAGTACATAAAAGAAGCCAGAAAAGCAAGGAAGGTTAAATAAGATATATGAAGGAATTATGAACGGTTTTCTTCTGATGCTACGATCTATAAAAAGAGAAGGGAATAGGACACTATATGGGGGGGGGGGTAAAGAATGAAAGGAAGAGAACTCAGAATCCAGCTATAGTGACTTACTTTTCACATATGACACTTCATCTCCCAGTCCTTTGCTTTTATATTGACTGTTTTCCAATGCTCTCCCCCTTTACCTCCACTTTCTAGTTTTCCTGGCCTTTTTGAAGTCTAAGTATAAATCACTCTTCTCAAGAGACCTTTCCTGGCTCCCCTTATCCCACTTGCCATCTCCAGTGGTAGTTTTTTTTTTTTTTTTTTTTTTTTTTTGATATTACCTTCCATTTACATTGTAAATATGTCTCCTTCTCCATTAGAACATAAACTCCTCAAGGGCAAGGATTATATCTTTACTTCTTTTTTTTAAATAACTCTATTGCTTAGCACAGTACCTGGTACTTACTAAGTGCTTAATAACTGTTTCCTAAACTATCTCACACAACAACTGTGCATGAGATGAAAAATACTCAAAGATGAATGAAAGTGAGAGAAATAGACATCTCATAAATATTACTTTTTTGTAAAGAAAAGAAGGGAAATTTGAACACCCAAACATATGCACACATACAGAATTAGTATAGAAATATATTAAATATGTTAGGGAAAATAGGCAGACAGAGAAAGGGAAGGGGAGTAGTTAAAAAGAGAGTAGGATAGATGAAGAAATAGTCATATGCAGAAGAGTACTGAAACCAATAACATACTGTTAAATTTTCAGAGTATTTATATATTAACAAATTTAAAATTATTACCTGACATAACTGTATTCATTGTAGAGTTAAGAAAGTGTTACTTATAGAAATTAAACTTAAAGCATATATATATATACATATATGATGTGTATAATATTTTGAAGACATACTATAAAACATATAGATGTGGGTGTGTGGGTGTGTTTTCCATAGAAAGTCATGTTCTTAAACATTTAGTAGCATACTCCTATATTTCTCTATAAACATTTCTTGAACTAGCAGGAATATAAAAGAACACTCAAGAAATAAAGTCATCATCAGACCAGAGATCTGATGACAGCAAGCTAATAATTAGGATTTATATAGTTCTTTAAGGTTTGCAAAGTGTTTCACTCCTTTTACCACCTCTGAGCCACCCCTAGTCATTAGCCAAATAAATTCTAATGTCTAACAAGGTGAGTGAAGGTGAGATTAAAAGGAAAGAATAAAAAAGAAAAAAATAGTGATGGATGGGGCAATGGGAAGAGGAGAGGGACAATGGCGTAGAAAAAAATTTTCATTAATAGATAACAAAAGTTATGTCAAATCTTCTTTTAACATCTTTTTTTGTAAAGAACCCTCTCTTTACAAAAATGGGGGTAAAGAGAGGGAAAAATATAAAGGTATACAATTAAATTAACAATCAGAGGGAAAAGAATAGAATCAGAATAATTGATGCAATAACAGCAGCATTACAAAGAAAAAGAAAACAACTTTGAAAGACTTGAGAACCATGATAAAAGATGAAATATGCCATTTACCTCGTGACAGAGAGGCAATGGACTGAAGATACAAATTGAGTCACATATTTTTTAACATGGTCAATGGGAAAATTGTGCTTAGCTATATATATAGGTTAAGAGAATTTTCTTTTTCTACTTCTTTTTGTTATTCAACTGGGGGATAAGGTAGAGGGGAGAGGAAATAAATGCTTCTTCATTGAAAAAAATAAGTAAAATACCAATAAATTTTCTTAAATATTTTCATCTCTACTAATCAAATGGCTATAAGTAACATTTGCAGCTTTTTAAAATTTCATTTATCTGTACCTGACTTTGATTGATTTCAGGTATTTGTTGGTAGTTTGTATTTTATTATTAAAATTATTAGTTTTGTGCAAAACCATTTTAATTTTATATGTTGTCTATGAGTTTCTCTCATTCTGGACCTCTACTTACATACCCAGGATTGTATATATTTTATGCTGCGGAACTCTATCAAAACAGCAGCTTATAAGCCTCTACTCAATGTTTATTTATTTATTTTTTTACTACCGGTTGACACACTTAGTTTGCAGAGGCATTTTAATTAAATGTCAGTGTAAATAAAATAACCCCATCCTATTACCCTTGTATTTATTCTTTTACAAGTATATAAACTTTCAATGGAAAGAAAGGTCCTTTTTTTTTTCCTAAGAGAACCAAACTGATGTCACTATGTTAATTACAGTGTGTCTGATTGTAGCTGATCAGACCAAGATGAGCTTGAAATACTCTGCCACAGGTCAGACACAAATAGTCCCAATGAACATTTGGGATGGCTTCTCAAACAATGAGTATCTTGTGTTTCTTCTGAGCTAATTAAATTCTGCTTTACTCACAGAGTACAGCACTTTTTCTGAGGGTCCTGTGCTAGGGTCTCCCATGTCTTAAAATCAATTCTAAAATGCTTAAGAGAGACCTTGAGAGTGTCCCTGTATGGCTTTTTCTAACCTCCTTGGGAATCCTTGCCCTATGTGGGTTCTCCATAAAAGTCTTTTTGCAAGCGTACATTTGGCGTTTGAACAATGTGGACAACCTGATGGAGTTGCATTCTCTGTGGTAGAGCTGGAAGGCTTGGCACATTTAGTTCAAGAAAGGAGCTCAGTATCTGGTAACAACCTGCCAGGTGATCTTCAGAATCTTCTTAAGATAATTCAAATAGAAGCGATTCAGTTCCTGTCAAAGAGCTGGTAAATTGTCCAGATTTCACAGGCATATAACCATGAGGTCAGCACAATGGCTCTGTAGACCTTCATTTTGGTGGTCAATACTTCTCCTTTCCCCCACTTTCCTTCAGAACATCCCAAACACTGAATTAGCTTTGGCAATATGTGTTTCAACCTCAATATCAGTGTGGACATGCCTGTAAAGGATATTGCCAAGGTAAGCAAACTTCTCCACATCACTCAAAACATGCCCATTTGCTGTAATATGTTTGACTTTATACACATATTTCTGATTGCCATTAACAGTTCAACTATAAAAATTGTTATTCAAATACACCATGACCAAGTAGGATTTATACCAGGAATGCAGGGATGGTT